>JADWQK010000183.1:0-100140 GCA_017933935.1 Sesamia nonagrioides
CGGTGTTGGAGTCATACACAAACAGTACAATATATTACAAATGACTAAGTTGCCTCTAGAGTCATCTGTGTTTACTGGAGAGTGTTTTGGCTTGTTGAAAGCTGTAGAATATATATTGCTTGGTAAATTAAGCAGAACTATAATATTTACAGACTCTAAAAGTGCTCTGCAAACGTTAGATAAATTTCCATTTAAAATGAAACCTTACTATCCTATAATTTTTGAAATTAGAAAGAAGCTTTTATTATGCAAAGCTAGAGGATATTCTGTTGTTTTTTCTTGGATCCCTGGTCATAGCGGCATTGTGGGTAATGAAAGGGCTGATCAGATAGCTAAGAATGCTTCTACTTGTGGTGATATATTTCCCTACACAAATTACTGTTACGATCTGTTGACTCTGCCTAAAGTTCATCTTCAGAAATCATGGAACAGCCTATGGATAGAGAGCGCTCAAGTGAAGGGTAGACATTATTTTAATGTCCAGCCTTCTATTCCTTTGAAGCCTTGGTTTTCTAAGGTGAAAATGGACAAACGTTGCACTTCTATTATTATACGTATGCGTCTTGGACATGTGTGTACTCCTTCCCATCTAGCGAGATTAGGAATCGTGGAAAGTAATTTGTGTGAGTGTGGGGAGGATGTGGGAGACCTAGACCACATCTTTTTTCCTGTTCTCAGTACGACCATTCCTTGATTTTCCAACAGCTTTTATCCGCTCATGTTCCTCTTCCTACTAGTATAACTTGCCTCATTTCAAATCCTGTTCTTTATCATAGTTTATTATCTTCTTTTATTATACATAATAATATTAAAGTTTAGATTGTACCTAAATACTTACCTACCTACCTATATCATAATATGTCCTTACTTTTATTATTAAATATTTTATGTATTTTAAATTAGTTTAATAGCCTTACCTTTCCTGATCATATAAATCATTCCTTGATGTTTTGATATTCCTCCTGTCTGTTTCCTTACCTTTTTAACCACATTGACATTGGCACAAAGATAATCTAGTGCCATAAAAAAAAAAAAAAAAAAAAAAAAAAAAAATTATAGTACCTATTTTATTTTCTTAAAATATTTTCATTTGTACATATTATTATTTTACTCTTAGTATTTGTACCTGAAGTTTTACGGGGCATATTCGTTTTACTCATTGATCTACCCTACTCTGTTTGCTCTGGGTATGGTTGACTATAATCAATCACAACTGCACAAGTCAGACGCGAGCAAGTTTACTCTGGTTGTCTACTTGGTGAAGGTGCTTCGTGGAGTGGAGACAAGCAGACTCCGCTGCAATACTCCCGATTGCAGCGCTTGAGTCAGCTTGTGCCGCACCGCTACGTGTGGAGGAGACTTTGTCCGCCGCTGTAACTGGTGCCTACAGCCAGAACTAATCTGCTAGCAAAGCCACCCCTAACCAGACCTGTGCACACCATTAATGAGATACGTTTACATGTGGCAGGAGTTAATTGACCAAAGTACTGCTGTTTATTCTATGTTTTACACATAATAAAAGTTTTTGTTACTAATTATGTATATTAAAGAAGATTAAAAGTGTTTGTGCATGTTTATATTTCGTTAAATAGTATTAAGGTATAAAATGTGTTCAAATGTATGAACAGTCACATTAAGGTAATGCCTGTAGTGATAGTTTCAGTGAATGAATAAATATATATTTTTTTATTGCATAGGATTGATATTTTGGTTTTTCTGAATGATTTTTATGAATATGGTATTTTCAAGATGGTACAGCATTTACTCCAGAAGGATGCTATGTTAAATGTTTTAGTAAGAGTTCAATGCAATGTGCGAAGACATTGTTAGCTGTTGTGCTCATGTACTGTACCTAATATTGAGTGTGCGTTATGTATGTTTTTATCTGATACCAAAGTGATGTAGTACTCATAGTAATAAAATATTTTGCTAATATCTGATTTTTAATTTCTTGAACCGTTATAAACAGTCTATATTTCTACAATTTTTTCTGAACAGAACTATTTTACTGAATTATAAAAGGGGGTCCGAACTACACACTGCTCAGGATTTTTAGGTTCCTTATTATAATATTTCTACAATCTAAACATGGAACACACAAACATGATCGAATCAGAAATTAGGAGATCTGCAGAAGAACCAAAGTCACCGACATAGCTCTTCGAGTCGGTAAACTTAAGTGGCAGTGGGCAGGGCACATTGCTCATAGAACTGATGGCCGATGGGTCAGTAAGGTTCTGGAGTGGCGGCCACGTACTGGAAGAAGCAGCGTAGGGGGCCCCCCAACAAGGTGGACCGATGACCTGGTGAAGGTTGCGGGAAGCCTATGGATGCGGGCAGCACAAGACTGGTCTTTGGGGGAGGCCTTTGTCCAGCAGTGGACATCTATAGGCTGAAGAAGAAACTTGGAACAATTAAATATGCGTTTAATTAATAGATAGATACAAAGAGCATAACAATATCAATTTGATAGGTATCACAATTTTTGGAGGATAGTGAGAGAGCAGCATACAAAAAACCTCTTACATTCCGCTGGCAAAGCTGTTAAGTCTGCACCCAAAGGAAGTATTTTTTGCCATACCATTACAATGTTCTTATAGTAGTTTTTCCGCAATTATAAATACCCAGAGCAATGTATTACATAAAAGGCTGCTAGAAGCAACTTATGGGTTTGATTTCTAAAATATTTCCCATTGAATCCTTATTTGAGTAGGTATATTAGATTGCTATAGAAATAAGGTACTTATTTAACATGAGGATATTAAGGTTAAAATAAAAAAAATATTCATTTCAACAGGCTTATTTACTTTCTTATAAGGTGAGGTGGGGTAAGTCAAACATAGTTTTCTGTTAGACAGCATAAATTGGATTTTATGACTAAACTGTTAACCGTATCTTTGAGTTGGCAATGACGCACATAAGAAAAAATGTTATGCTTTTATAAAATGATGAATAAATTCCAATTGATGTGTTCTGAACATGTATTTTAAATAAAAAGTGTAGGTAGGTAAAACTGTTAGTCTTCCCCCAGGTCTGGGGTAAGACTAACAATTGCAAAATTATTAAAATAATATCGACTTTATGCACTTTCCGAAACAAAATTATATTTCTTCGAATATATTCAAATAAATTTCAAGTTTATTACCTTGGAATACAGTTTATATTTGCAGTATTTTTTGATTATAACAATTTGGGGCAAGACTAACGTACTATCGCAATCAGATGTACAAAACCTTTGGTTGTTAATTTAGTAAGCATGTTAGTCTTGCCCCAAATTGTTATAATAAAAAATACTGCAAGACTGTATTCCAAGGACTTTATAGTCAGTTTCGTTTTAGGACATTTATAAAATAAATAATCAGAATTAAGGAAAAACTATGCATTCTTTATTAATTTTCTTCAAATTATTAAAAAAAAAAACTTTTTTCTTCTCATCATTAAGTACGGCACTAACTCAATTCAATTTTGTATGCCAGAGAAGCTCTATAAGCAAACAACTCGCTGTTCTTAACTTTTTCCACTGCTTCTACTAATTGTTCTCTGCTATAGGAAGCCACTCGGTCAGTTTTTCTTACATAATTTCGTACCATTTTGCATTATTCTGTAATGAAAATATGTTAATTAAAGTAGGTAAGTTGCGTTTATATCGTATAAGGATAATCGATTGCATTGAATTGAAAAACCGGGCAAGTACCACTTGGAGTCGCTGTATGTTGTTAACATCCTTATTTTCAGCCAATGAAAAACAAGAATTGAATCAGAGCAATTTTATTTTTCATTTCAATTGGCTTCCGTCGTCACTTTCATTTTATTTAACCTTAAAATTATTTTTCTAGATATCTACCACAATAAAAAAAAACCTCAACTGAAAAGGTTTATTACATCTGATTTGGGGGAAGACTAGCATACGTTAGTCTTCCCCCAAAAAAACTGTTTGTCTTGCCCCACTTGGATGTCTAAAGGTTAAGTTTTTGTTTTGTAGAAAATTCAAGTAAATCGTTTGTTTTGCGGTAAATTAATATAGTCTGTTAGAAGAGAGTATTAATATTATTGTACTTACATTCAGAACACTTCAATTTAATCACTTTTTCATGGCAAAATGTAAGCACATGTAGACACTCAACCGCCTTCCGAAAAGTTTGACGCTACTGACAGATTTAATTTTGTTTTGTTGGCACTACTATCGAGTGTCAGCGACATCTATGAGCTGAGCTGAGAACTTTTACGACTTTACTGTTGCACCAACATCATGGCATTGGGAATTACGCTAAACATTTCGAGATATTTTTGAGTGTTATTCTTGCCCCAGTGATAGTCTTACCCCACCCCACCTTAGGCATAACAGAATATATGTTTTATTTCCCAGGTTCCCATTCATTTCGGTGGTTGTAAAATTATGGAGGTCCTCAAGCAAGACAGCAAGTCCTCATTAGGTATCCCAATCGAGGATATCCCAGAGTACCAAGGTTTAATTAATTTATATCTACTGTTGTTTTCATGATGCAGTGCCGCATACTCATCCAAGATTTCTGGGATGGTTTTTTCTAGGTTTTGTATAGACATTTCCCGTATTCTGCGTCTGTTGTGATTTCCTTTGAGATAGGAATTGTTGTCTGATATCTTTGTTGTTTGCAATGACGCGGGTATTTCTTGACATTCTTGAAAAATCCTCCCGGCACTCGTTAACTACGATTATATGTGGTTTAAAACGAACGAATAAGGTTTTTATTTCATACAATCCTTGCATGAGTAATTTATAATTTCGAGTTTAATTACACAGAAACAAAAATAAGTTTTCTATGGACACTCTATATCAAAACAATGTTGATTAAGCGTCTTTAATAGTAACTTATTCAAGATGACATTACAACCGTTCAATATTCGTTTTGTTGCTGTCAAATAATAGGTCATGGTATGAAATCCTATACAAAAAAGAAGGTGAACAGTTTTTGTAAACGTCAACGCAACAGGACTGTTGCAGGCCTGCTAATAGGACGTCATGGTACGGAAAACTAAATTAGGACTGTTTCTGCCCTGCTATAAGAGCTCATGGTAAGGCCCCTGGACGTTCTACACGTTCACGTGTGCGTTCGCGCAGCGGAATGTTGTTGAATTTAAAGATTTTAAATATGCAGATATTTAGTGTATGACGTCGTGTAATTGTGTATGGTAAAAAAAAATTTGTGCATGCAGCCATTGTGGAGAAATTCACCAAAAACTGATTCCGCTGGGCGAACGTTGTCCTGGCGGAACTTTTTTTAATCCATTGACTTTAGAAAAAAGAGATGTGTCCAAAAATTAGTGTGTATTTGTGTGTAATTGTGTATGTATGAATAAAATTTGTGCATGCATAAACTTCGGAGAAATTTAAGTTTCCGCTGCGCGAACGTTTGGCCATTAGCTAGTTTTCATATAAAGCGCTTACATAGAGAGCTGTAGATTTTTACATACGTTGTATTGAATTTGTGCATATTTGTGTACAAAACAGATTTAGAAAAAATTGTAGGGCTAAAGAGATAAAAATATAAACGTAAAACAGGCTTTTTAGGTCATAGTTCTTAAAGTATGCACTTTGGGGTCTAGATTTTCACGTTTATACAAACCTTGTAAGTGTCTGCAACATATTGCCAAATATCAATGATGTTCCTTTAGTAATTAAAGAGATATAGGACAATTTACCATGACAAAATCACTGTTTACAAAGCAGTCAAATATCACGACATTCTAAAGGAATTGCATGGTAAAATGTATGCCAATAATTAGTGTATTCATTCAACTATTCACATGCAAAATTTCATGTCATTAAATTCAGTAATTAAAGAAAAACAATTAAAATACTGACGAAGCATCGAAAACCTACATAACTCGACCAAGTTCGGATAGCTATAAAAAAGCGGCCGTGCCATATATCTTAAGAACGTTCTTAACCTTCCAGTATAGTATTTATTAATATGGCACAGTTGCGTACACAAGCGTTAGGAAAACATAAAACAATTGCATTTCTTGAATGAAAAATGTTTTTTTATAATAACGCCACTATCTACGACAAAAATAAATCTTCAATTAACAAGTAGGTACTTCTCTATTTAAATATCCGTGTACAAAAATATTTTTAATTACATATAATGCTTAATTATATAATTATAATAACGTTAACAAACGCTTGCAACGGCAGCAATAGACTTAAATGTGTTTTAACTAAAATAGGTTTAATAAACTATTATGAATATAAGGGTAATTATAATATTTCGAGCTTCAATAAAAATTAAAATCACATCACATAACTGGACTATTCAGTTGTTTATATTTGATCAAAATTAAAAAAGTGCTTATAAACTAAAACATTTGTATAAAAAAGGTATTTTCAAGAAATATTTTTAAATGAGTAGCAAATATCGTAAATAACCTCAACATTCCTAAGTATACCTAATATTTTCTAGTTCCTATTAGAAAATAAAATTACAGATTAACAATCACAGATCAATAAAGTAGACTATTCACTTCTATTCAGAGTCTGCCTAATATAAAAATAAATCAACATTTACAAACAAACAGTAGTTCTTACTTGTGGTACCTACTTATTTAATTTCCCTGAGGGGTCTATACTAAGAATCCGGATCCGTGAAATATTCAATAGAAATTAGCTGTATGAATTTTATTTGCCTAAATTAATATATTTAGATTATATCTCAAGTCTCAAGCGCATACTTATATGAAGTAACTACGTAAATAGTACCTACTTTGACATAGTCAAATACATTTAAAAAAGTAGATGTACAAAAATAAATGACCTTTATATTATATCGAAACAATTGTGCTATCACCTATACCAATTCAATACCGGTATTATACTGTAAATTTTGGGATGTTACCTAAATATATTGCACGGCCGCTTTTTTATAGCTATCCGAACTTGGTCGGGTTATGTAGGTTTTCGATGCTTCGTCAGTATTTTAATTGTTTTTCTTTAATTACTGAATTTAATGACATGAAATTTTGCATGTGAATAGTTGAATGAATACACTAATTATTGGCATACATTTTACCATGCAATTCCTTTAGAATGTCGTGATATTTGACTGCTTTGTAAACAGTGATTTTGTCATGGTAAATTGTCCTATATCTCTTTAATTACTAAAGGAACATCATTAATATTTGGCAATATGTTGCAGACACTTACAAGGTTTGTATAAACGTGAAAATCTAGACCCCCAAGTGCATACTTTAGGAACTATGACCTAAAAAGCGTGTTTTACGTTTATATTTTTATCTCTTTAGCCCTACGATTTTTTCTAAATCTGTTTTGTACACAAATATGCACAAATTCAAAACAACGTATGTAAAAATCTACAGCTCTCTATGTAAGCGCTTTATATGAAAACTAGCTAATGGCCAAACGTTCGCGCAGCGGAAACTTAAATTTCTCCGAAGTTTATGCATGCACAAATTTTATTCATACATACACAATTACACACAAATACACACTAATTTTTGGACACATCTCTTTTTTTTTACATATTATAAACCAGCGCTTGACCGCAATCCTGCCTGACGGTAAGCAGTGACGCAATCGTTGATTGTAAAGCGCACTAGTTTATTAAGAGCCTATTCACTCTAGCCTTGAAGACACTCAAATTGTAGTCCGACGGAAACACCGCCGCTGGCAAATTGTTCCGGTCCTCAATGTACGCGGTATAAAGGAGGAGGTGAAACGCTTCGTCCGGATCGTAGTGGTGTTAACAACTACAGTTAACTTCTAGTAAACATTGTACCCTTTTACTTACGTATGCAATATACAACGTTTTATCTATCCGAGTTTTAATTACGTAACACGATCTACGCGCTACACTTGCTTAGG
Source organism: Sesamia nonagrioides (assembly GCA_017933935.1). Taxonomy (NCBI): domain Eukaryota; kingdom Metazoa; phylum Arthropoda; class Insecta; order Lepidoptera; family Noctuidae; genus Sesamia; species Sesamia nonagrioides. The sequence continues at coordinate 7,859 of JADWQK010000183.1, forward strand.
CCCGATAATGACTTACGCTTGTCCTGTCTTCGCACACGCCAAGCCACGTCATATCCATAGGATGCAAGTAGTCCAAAACCGTTTCCTCCGTAAAGCCACAAACGCCCCTTGGTTCGTTCGAAATGAGATCCTCCACCTTGATCTCAAAATCCCCACCATCCAGCAGTTCATGAAACGCCTTTCCAAGCGTTTCTTTGACACGGCTGCTAAGCACCGCAATCCCTTATAGCAGCGGCTGCCAACTACACTCCCTCCACCATCTCCCGACTTCGCCGCCCCCGGCATGCCCTCACAGACCCCGATGACCCCATAACCCTCCTCCAAGAGGCCAATAGGGCCACCAGCACAATACACAAAAACAGACCGACCTACCGACCTCGCCGCCGAGGTCCTTCGTGACGCGTTCAACGTAGTAGTCCCCTCCCCCGTCCCTTGTCCGATGAAGGCCAGCCCGCGTCGCAGCTGAGCCAGTAATTATTATAATGTCCCAAAAATGACCTCTGAGTTTGTTTCGGCGTTTCTTCTCAGAGCTAGTACTGGGAAACGCCGAGGTCATCAAATCACTAAGAATACTTTCCATCCAGCCGTCCCTTGCTGTCCTCTCTAGCGACGCCCTAAGCCGAGGTTCGTATCCCCCATAGTGCGTAGTCGCCTAATTTTAATTTAGTTTTAAGTGCCACTGGCTGGAGGCTTTAATTTTAATAAAGGCATCCACAGGAAAGTCCGGTTAAGTAGTTACGGCCTCTAATGGCCACCTACGAGATGCCATATCAAAAAAAAAAGTATGTAACATGTTGTTCGCATGTAGTGTTATAAATGTCACTGCATAAGTAAATTTATTATATAATAATTATACTTTGATTGAGCTAGGTCTAAAGAATCCGTAAATATTTGAAAAATCAATCAAACTATTCATACGATCAAAATGCGTTTGTTCCAAACACATTGAGTATTTTAATAGTTTGCCCAAAGAGTATAATAATAATAGGGTAGCCTCTGGAAATCTTTAAGTTGGAATTCTTAAAAGCCTACAATTCATACCAGAAATATGTCATGAAGTCATGAAAATAAAAAAAAATGTTTGTCCATGATAGGCGAATTGATAGAAGAAAATCCAATTTTATGTAGATACATGTACGTGTAGGGAATGATGAGAAAAAGTTGTCCTTGCCAATGTAAAGTGTTATACAAATAACAATCAATAACGAAGAAATAACCAGATATTCAGAATGGCGGAAACTGATAGTCTCAGTCCTTCCAACAATCCGCCTGGCGAGGCGTCAACTGAAAACAGAATAGTTGGAGCAAATGGATCTTCTGAAGATGCTGTTGATGTAAGTCCTCTTTATTTCGTTTTCGTATATTTTGCCTATCAAACTATTACCTGATGGGCACTCGTGGGTCCAATGAGATTACCTGTAATCCAGAAAAAAATCTATTAACCTGTAAAGAAAATCATGTAGGTCAAGATCAATTTATTAAAATAAAAACTCAAATCACTATTGTTTTAGATCAATGCCGAGATTGATGAACAACGGCGCAGAATGCAACCAACTAAGATGGAATCTTTTTTTGCTATCACAAAATCACTGATAATAAGAGCATTAGTAGTTTATTTTATCACTTCCATGTTTCGTCAACCATCTGCACCTAAGACAGATATAAATAACCCTACTGCAGCACCCCGTGTTCCTGCTACCAATATGTTTGCTAATGGAACAGTATTAGACATGTATTGTTATGTATCAGAGAGAGAATTTTATTCTAATTTTGATGATTCAGATTTAATTTGGAAGCATACTGGTATTGTTTATGGTGATTGGCAAGGAGGACCTCTAAATGATGGTACTTTTTCACACTCCACCAGTATTAAACCTTCAGAGTCATTAAAAAATAATGGAACAATCTATCTTCATGTATTTCTGGTACATGCGGGTAAGACTCCTGATCCCAAAAATAAACAGAACTATGGTGGACCTTATATCAGTTATGGGAAAAAACAGCTTAACAAGTTCAAAAAGCTACGTTATATGAAAACACATAATTTGCTAACAGGGCAAACTGAAAAGTCTGCTGAAGAAGTAATAAAAGCTGAGACACTTAAAGAGGAAATAGTTTCACATTGGCATCCAAACTTGACCATAAATCTGGTCACTGATCAAACTAATTGGATGCAAGGAAGTGTTCCACCTCCATTAGATGAGTTTATTTTATTTTTGCCAGATGGAAAACAATATAAGCCTGCTGTTTTCTTAAATGACTATTGGAATATGATGCGTGATTATGTACCAATTAACCAGACCTCTGATATCCTACATCTTGAGCTAACATTTCAGCCTCTGAGTCTTTTTAAATGGCAATTGTATACAGCTCAAGCAATGAGAGACAAATTGAGCATGTTCTCAGCACTGGGAGCCGAAGAGCAAGATGAGGAACAGGACACTGTAAAGGAATTGCTTCTTGATACATCTCCATACTTGCTGGGACTCACTATTAGTGTGTCTGTTTTACATTCAATATTTGAGTTACTTGCATTCAAAAATGACATTCAGTTCTGGAACAATAGGCAGTCTCTCGAAGGTCTTTCTGTGAGATCAGTATTTTTTAATGTTTTCCAGTCCACTGTGGTGTTACTTTATGTTTTGGACAATGAAACAAATGTTATGGTTAGAATTTCATGCTTCATTGGGCTACTTATTGAAGTATGGAAAATTAACAAAGTAATGGATGTAAAGATAAATAGAGAGGACCGCATATTTGGAATACCAAAACTTAGTTTCACTGATAAAGGATCTTATGTTGAATCCAGTACAAAGCAGTATGACATGCTAGCGTTCCATTATCTCAGTTGGGCCTGTTTCCCTCTCTTGATTGGTTATGGTGTGTACTCTTTGTTATACCTGGAACACAAAGGATGGTATTCCTTTGTCTTGAATATGATGTATGGATATTTATTGACTTTTGGATTTATCATGATGACACCTCAGCTGTTCATCAATTACAAGTTGAAGTCAGTAGCACATCTGCCCTGGCGAATGATGACATACAAGTTCCTCAATACCTTCATAGATGACATCTTTGCATTTGTTATCAAAATGCCAACTATGTATCGTTTGGGCTGCTTTAGAGATGGTAAGTGTTTATTCTCATGTTTCATGACTTAAATTATGTAAGGTGCTATCTACTCCCACAGTGGTCCACTGGAAGGACTAAATGAGAAAATCAAACCCATAACATAGAACATAGAAGGTACTACGTTCAGACTTTCGTTTGCGTTAATGTTAATTTTTGCACAGAAACTATCTGCCAGTGAAGGCCCTTCTGAACTGTTCAACCGTTTTGAACATTAACAGGAATAAATGAACATATTTAAAAAGAAAAAAAAAAAATAGTACTGTTTAATATTTCATATGCATTTATGTAGTAAGGCTGACTGAGATGTTGATTTTTGTTCTTGGCCGAGACTGAGAATAGACAAAACGAAAAAAGATTTTAAAATTTTGTAAACTTTTTAATACAGTACTGTTTAATAAAATGAACTGTTCTAATAATCAAAGTTAAATCACATTGTATATAACATAAGCAATTTTTCTACATTTTTGCCCTTCAAAGAGCAAAAGATATTTACATCACATTAGAAACCTAACGTTGCGTCGTTTTAAAGATTTAATCATACTTATGGACATAGTGAAAGAAAAAGCGACTTTGTTTTATACTATGAAGTGATTTGTTAATTTTGCATTATTAACAGATACATGAATTTAATTTATTTGTACTAGTTGACCCTGGCAAACATTGTTTTGTCATATAGGTAAATTGATAATAAATAATAATCTTTAAATTACTTTTATAAAATAAATATCAATCTCTAGTTTACAACCTACATATTCATATTCAGAAAAAGATGTGGCTTGACAAATTCTGTGACAGGAGATTTTTGTATGTAGTATATATAATTTTTATGTTAAATTAATAAAAATAAAATATTTACTCTTACAGACATAGTATTCTTCATCTTCTTATATCAGCGCTGGATTTACAAAGTCGACCACAAGCGTGTCAATGAATTTGGGTTCTCTGGTGAGATGGAAGAACAACAGAAACAAGTGAAAAATGGCACTTCACCTCCAGCTATTACAGAAAACGAACAACAACCTGGGGATAAGAAGAATGATTAATTTAATTTGTGCTGTAATTTAGGTAAAGTCTCCCTCAAGAGAATCACTTCTTATTTATTTAGTATATATTAACCAAAATGCATAGTAAATGTTGTGCAAGTAGCCACGGATCAGTCTTAATATGGGTGTGAATAGAAGTGGAAAAGAATGTTTTTTTGTCACTTTCAAGTATCACAGCATTAATTTCTAAAGTGAGTAATAAAATGTATAATACTTAACGATTATTTTGAGGTAAATTATTTGAATATTTTTGGCATAATACTAGTAATTGTCGCAAATAATTTGGTATTTGTTATTGCAGTATGTTTCACTGAATTACATTGGAAATCAAAATTTTATGTAAGTGCCAGAAGCATTTGTGTAATTAATGTAAACCTATTTAAGTTGCGTTGTCGGAGTGCCTATGAAGATTAAGCACTCAAGTAATTTCTGTTAGCAAGTTATTTTAAAGTGAGCAATCAACAAGAAGATTGTTGTATAGTAGCCATTTAAACTAGGCCACGTATTTGACTATAACAAGATAAAAGACATTTCATTTATAGCACTTAAAGTATTTATTATAAATTATTGTGTAAAAAGTTATGGTTGTGTGATAAATTTCAGTATCATAATTTTTCTCTGATGATTCTTTGGAACTTCTTCATTTTATTGTTATAATATACATATAATAAAAATTGTGTATGTGCGTTATTGTATTCAGATAATGTCTTTATTAAGAATAGTGATCATAAAGTATTGATACTTGTAAATATGGAACTACTGTTTTTCTTCATCAAAACAAATGAGTTCTGTACTCTACACACATGGTAAAGCAAATTAAGATAATAGTAAAGAGTGTTATTTGTATGCTTTATTTGAACTAGATAAAATGTTGACAGTGGAATTATCATGATCTGATAGTAGCAGTGTGTGCCTTAAAATGGGTACCGACACCAATTTAAGAACTTCACCTTTTGTCTACAAGTGTCCATCGAAATACATTTGAATTGATATTGGTTTATTACTGTCTATTTATTGAAATTTGACATCAGCACAGTGTATTAATTATTATCAGTGTTAAGTCTGCATGTTTGTGTTAATATACGGAATTATTTTTCTCAAAAAATCTACATAATTTAGTGCACAATATTGTTATTTTATTGCATGACTATTACATATTGTCATATAGTTTAAAATATGAATAAATTCGTTGGTTTCAATTATTAGTTTTCATTTTATGTATTGTCGACCCCACTTTACACGTTCAACATGTAACAATGCTTAAAGCTGGGCGACACTTCGTTTCAACAACGAATCACTTAATATAATGGGATTAACGATTTATACAAGCCATGGTGGCCTAGTCACAGCCTCTGTGGCGTAGCGGTAGCGGACGCGGCCGCTGCACAAGGTGGCGCGGGTTCGATCCCCGCACAGTGCAAGTATTTGTATGCATGAATATGAATATTTGCTCCGGTCTGGTCGTGCCTCGGAAAGCACGTTAAGGCGTTGGTCCCGGTTACGATACGAACATCTAGTGGCAGTCGTTACGGGTCGTTGGAGCCCTCAATTGTCCAACAATTGGTCTAACTGCAATGCTTCGATGTCGCCTTCGGGTTGTGGAGGTCAGACGGCAGTCGCTTCACGGAAAATGTCGTTGTTTAGCCATATCAGCAGTTGGACTGGTAAAGCGGACCCCAGCCTCCAAAGCTGAAAAGGCTTCGGATGCGACTGGGATTAACGCTGGGATGATGATGATGGTGGCCTAGTGGTTAAAACACCAGCCTCTCAAGTATGAGTGTGCGGGTTCGATTCCAGGTCAGACAAGTACCAATGTAACTTTTCTAAAGTTATATGTACTTTCTAAGTATATCTTGGGCACCAATGACCTGAAGGTGAAGGAAAAGATCTTGATGAAACCTGGACTTTATAAGTCTGAAATCGCCAACCCGCATTGAGCAAGCTTGCTGATTACGCTTAATCCTTCTCGGTATGAGAGGAGACCTGTGCCCAGCAGTGGGACTATAATTACTATAAAAGGTTGATGATGATGAACGATTTATCTATAGGGCCTACTTATTATTGAACAATATTTTTTTAAAAATGTCGGCCTTGCTCGTTTCTTAGATATTAAAGTTCCAAGTGAGTTCATGTAACATCTATATTGTTGCATAAAGTAATCACTGCATGTTTAATCATCCATGACACTTGTCAATTCGGTTAACTCGACTGTTACTAAGTATTTCACGAAAAATCTAGTGACCTGAGATAAAAACTAATTTAATCCAGAATAGTTTTTATCTCGATATTCCCACGTGATCCAAACTTATGTGGTTGAAACTGTGGGCTTGGTATATACTTTTACTGGGAATAACAGTAGATGCCAAAAGTTGGGACCACAAATACCTATCAACCCTAGCAGGAAGGCTCAGTTCGGCCGCCTACGTCGTCAGGAAAGTAAGACAACATACAGACGTCGATACAGCTCATTAAGGTCTGTATTACAGAACGTCACTCAAGCATTGATCTCTGCTTAAGCATTACTTAAAACTAGTTTCAACCAATCAAAAGGCTTGAAACGAGACTTAAGTAGAGTTTGAGTGACGTTCTGTAATACGCACCTTAGTCTATTTTAGTTGTTTCCACAGCGTTATATCCTACGGTATTCTACTGTGGGGCAAAGTCGCTGACATACAAAATATATTTGTACTCCAAAAACGAGGATCCGAGCAATTTACCAGCTCGGTGTCGAGCTTCTTTGAGCGATTTCTTAAAAGATATTGGTATTCTCACGGTTGCTTCGCAATATATCTTAGCCAACATCTTATATGTTAGGCAAAATATTCACATGTAAGGCGACAGCACATCAAGCTACTACAATCTGTCAGATTTACTTATTAGATTTTCAACTTTATCTCTAAAGTATTAAGGCTCAAGGTTGATTGGGAAAATCTAACAGATTTGAGTTTGGGGTCGTTTTAACACCAGAAATAAGGAAACTGCGGCCCCCTTTTCACCGACTTCAAAAAGTTCATAACTCTTTTGTTGGGCTTGGTATAAATTTTTATAACAAGATACCCTCTGCTTTGCTAGACTTGCGTTACAATGCTTTTAAAGGACACATCAAATCCAAGCTTTGTTCAGAGGAATATTATTTCGTAAATGACTCATCATCTTCATCTCTGCGTTAATCTCAGTCGCATCCGAAGCTTTTTTCAGCTTTGGAGTCTGGCGTCCGCTTTTTACCAGTCTAACTGCTGATATGGCTAAACTTCGATATTTTCCGTGAAGCGACTGCCGTCTGACCTCCACAACCCGAAGGCGACATCGAAGCATTGTACATAGACGAATTGTTGGACTTTTGAGGGCTCCAACAACCCGTTACGAATGCCACAAGATGTTCGTATGGCAACCGGGACCAACGGCTTAACGTGCTTTCTGAGGCACGACCAGACCAGTGCAAATATTCATATTCATGCATACAAATATTTGCACTGTGCGGGGATCGAACCCGCGCCTCCCTGTGCAGCGGCCGCGTCCGCAACAAACTTGCTGACTGGTTTAAAAAATGGAGAATTGAAGTCAATCCCGACAAGAGCCAAGCGGCCTTCTATTCCAAACCGCACACCAAACACACCCTTCCCCGACCAATCACCATGTCTGGCAAGCCGATCCCTTGGGAAAAGCGAGTCAAATACCTAGGTGTTATCACCTACGCACTCTATCGTCTCCACTCTCTCCTCAACCCATGTAGCAAGCTGTCCTTCAAGTGTAAAATGCACCTGTACACAGCCTGCATTCGCCCCATCATGACATACGCCTATGTAGTCTTCGCACACACCAAGCCCAGTCATATCCATCGGATGCAGACACTCCAAAACCGCTTTTTTCGTAGAGCAACAAACGCCCCTTGGTTCGTCCGAAATGAGATCCTCCATCTAGATCTCAGAATCCCCACTATCCAGCAAATTCATGAAACGCCTTTCCAAGTGTTTCTTTGACACAACCGCTAAACATCACAACCCTCGATGGTTGTCGCGGTAAATACACTCCCTCTAATATCAGTAGGCTTCGTCGACCCAGGCACGTTCTCAGTTCTCACAGACCCTGACATCCTTCTCCAAGAGGCCAATAGGTCCACTAGCACAAAGTACAAATCGCCGACCATCCGACCTCGCCGCCGAGGTCCTTCGCGACGCGTTCAACGTAATTTTGTTTTAAATGAACAGACAGCTGTGCTGCTGGGGAGTTTGTACCGCCATTTCTTCTTCCCAGCGAAAGCAGTAGGAAGTGCCGATGGGTGGGCGTTGTGAGGGACTGTCTTATGTAATATTGACGTTCAAAGTGCTGATTCTCAGTCTAATTTGAATAAATGACTTTTGAAGAGGGAATATTTGGTAATTGTACCATGCGAGCTCAGTGTGGGTTAGAATACGTTAATGTCTTCGTAGTTTTGGTTCCTGGCCTTTCGCTCACTTCTCAATAACAACAAGCACCTTTGGAAATATTATTTTATTTAGATAAATATCTATAAATTACTAATCTAAAATATAATTTGGCTGGGGCGTTGTAGCTCCTAAACGGATCATCATTATTATAACATTGTATTGGTTCTCTGTAAACTCATTGTGGTAGAGGTATAATATCGGGGTTTATGCAGAGTAGTGCTTAAATACACGTACATATATTGAATACTCTTTACTTTCGGCACATCACAGAGCATGGACACTCTTCGGCGGTTGCTGAGAGTGGTGACGGCACTGGCAACAGATTCCATACAAATCACGCGTGTCATCTTTTAGTCATAAACAACTAACAGCTTTGAATGGTGTTCGCGACAGAAATTGTACTGTCAGTGCACTTCCGATAGAAAGTGGTGCGAATGCTGTGATTCCGTGTACTATGAGGTAGGTACGGTCATCAAAAGAGAAAAGAAACTAGGGTCTAATCCAATATAGTCAGTAAGAAACTTAATAAGAAATCGATGGATGTTTTTGAATAAAATGAATAGAAAACAAATCTTAAATTCATCCGAGCATATTCATTGGTTTCTTTCTAAACTCCGACTATATCCGACGACACTGGTTACTTATGGCTTCTGATGACGGCCTATGGTGATTTACTGCAAGTGTTGGATGTCTGAAAACCATAGTACACATAACAAAATTCCTACCTATACTCAGTGTTAGTACGAGCCAGGCGTTGTGATATAATATGAATCAAGTTTAACTGCTTATACAGGTGATTTTTTTAAGAAGCTCCAAATATTTTTTTACCTTTGATTTACACAATACCTATTATAAAAAGTAGGTAAAATTTACAAAATAAAATCTCCAGAATTCTGCAAATTCAATTTAGCGAGATCACTGAGTCGATCGTAAATATAATAAGCGGTTGGTGCGGGTAGCACATGCGATCCGTCATTAATAGACCTCGCTCACCTCTCTCTTTACTCACTCACCTGAAGGCCTAGTACCTATGTGTTTTCATTACGAAACTCGATCGTCGATATCGAGCGCGTTTGACTCATCGATTGGTCCGCTTCAAGGTTGTAAGAACTCTCAACCAATGAGAGCTCCAAACGCGCTCGATATCGACGATCGAGTCTCGGAATGAAAACTCATACTAGGCATACTGTCTCTTCAGTCGGTGACCCGCGCCCTTACAATATGGTCACGGTCTGTTTTCCCGTGGACCGGATTTGACAAGTGAGTTAGAAATAATACTTTTGTTTTAAATAAAAGACAATTTATAAAAACGATTTTTGAAATATGTACTGTTGTATGTGATTGATGTTCGTATTAATGAATAGTGGATTAAGTAACTCGGACTAAGTTTATTTTAGTTTAATTATTGTTCAAAAGTTGTTTAATTTTTTTTAAGTAGAGATAGGTTACAGTAATGTAAAAGGTGTGGTCTTTTTAAAGGTTTTATCTCTTATCTACGTTTGTTTTTAAATTTTATTCAATTAATAATAACCTTTTTCATTTGATCCTAATTATGTGAAAGTATGAACGGAAAATTTGCTAATAAAAGGAAAAATACGTAGGTATGTTATTATTTTTCACAAAGACCATTTACATTTTGGAGCGTGATTAAAAATCACCTGTATAAAGATATAAGAGGTTCTTTTAAAATGCCTTACTAGTTAATACATAATTTAATGTTTTATCACAGATAAATCTTTTATAGGTAGGTATACTTTGTACCGGCTACCAATATTGTCTTAAGTAACTATATTTTAGCTATATCAAGTATGTAGGTACAATGTATGTTAATAAATGTTTAAAAAACTGGTTTTATTTTGAATGTGAATGTTTTTTAACTAGATGCCTACAGTAAAAGTGCGCACTGCTGCACACCACGCACCATATTTCAAAAGAAACAAATATCAATCTTATTTCAATGAAGGTTAGGTTGATTTTAGAGTACATAATAGTGCTACTTTTGAAAAAGTTATATAAACGTTTGAACTCTATTATGACAAATATAAGTCACAGATTTCAGATTATGTGTGGACGCTAGGTCCACATATTATAATCTGCAATCTTGTCTTATCAGTAGTAGTATACGTTGTTTTTTGTATTTGCGAAACCCGAAACACGTGTCCAGTATTTTTATGTACAAAATTTCAAGAAGCTATCATGAAAAATCACAGCTTGTTATGTTACCTGGTTGTAACTACAAAAATATGGTCAACGAGCCGTTCGCTGACTCGCGCCCTCAGCGCCACGGTGCCCTAGGACACTATGATCCGCTGTATTGTTGCTCTCGGTAACCACACTGCACTTTTTTTAAATACATTTGGGATAAAATTTAACATGGCTTATTTATTGATTAAATATTAGTACTACACAAATGATTGCAATCGATTCAGTTGCTTATTCTGAACAAACTATATTCAGGGTTCGTATAAAGAATAAAACGTTGTATATACATAGATACAGGATGTATCTGACATCGTAACGCAAACTTCGCGGATAGGCTACACCGCATGCCACTAATAAAATTATGATAGTCATTTATGTCGTTAATAAACGGTTACAGAATTCACAGTGGTTAAAAAAGTGTCGGCTCGGCATTTGAACGTTGCAAGCGAGCCGCCGTGCGGGTTTGTAGGTATGACGTTGATCCCTGATGTGAACTCTATCAAACCAGCTGATAAGATAGTTTTTCGAGTTTTGTTTTCATTGCGTTTTTTTGTGTAATTAGCGAATTAATTAATTTTTACTTTAAAATCTTATTGGGTTATAAAAGTGTAGTAATTATGACCGGTCTAAAGTGAAAAAATCTTCATATATTTTTTTTAAATCATAAAAAAGCCGACGAAAAATTCCACCACTGGGGGGTTCAGAATCATGTACTGGATCCATGGTACTCGTTTGTGCGTCGATGTCAGATACACCCTTTATATAGTATTATGTTACCGGTTAAAGAGATATCTCCTTCGTTAAATAACGTACTTACATACAATGCCTAAATACTATCCAACTAACATTTTAACAACTTTAGACGTTTCTCTAGTAGCAAGACTTCGATAAACCCGTAGTATAAATATCACACAACAGACACCTTTAGGACAATTTGAAGTATTTTTCTCACCAATAACAAGATGTGAGTTATTTAAGAAAAGAGAAAATCTATCTGTTAAAACAACATTTTTTTCTATAATATCTAACATGCAAACTCGAAATTTAGCGTATGTACATAGTAGATAATTTCAAGTATGGTAGCCTTATTGTATCTTGTAAGTTTAGCAGCGGCGACCGACCGAGCACCCATCTCTATACCCGTAGCCGCCGTAGTAGGCATCCATCACTTTCGGCTGCTTAACATCAAAATCTTGTACGCAACCATCTGGAAAGTTTTAATTCCTGACTAAAGTGGCACAAAATTAATATAGCTGCTGTAGGGATCGTTACTCCCAGAATCTCACGTAGGTATAGCTTTCCTTCACATTACGTATCCATGCCCGGAACCGCGAGCAAAAGTTAGTTATAAATAATCATCATCATTTCAGCCGAAAGACGTCCACTGCTGGACATGGGCCTCACCCAAGGACCTCCACGACAACCGGTCCTCCGCCTCCAGCATTCACGACCTTCACCAGGTCGTCGGTACACCTTATCGGGGGCGTACCCACGCTGCGTCTTCCGCAATGTGCCCGGCTCACTGCCACTTAAGTGTTGCAATTCTTCAGGCTATGTCGGTTACTCTCGTTCTTCTGCGGATCTCCTCATTTATGATTTGATCACGCAGTGAAACCCCAAGCATAGCCCTCTCCATTGCCCTTTAAGTGACCGTGAGCTTTCTTATAATGCCCATTGTTAGCATATAAATAATGAATATGATATTTTTACTAAATCTTATTTGATTCTATTCAAGTAATAGTCCATACATAACTTTACTTCGGTATAATATACCGATATAACGTACCTCGTCCATAGCTGTCAGATACTGTAACAATCACTGTCGCTCTCGGTGTCCCACAATTCACCGTCACTGTCAGTTTCGCTGTGAACAAAATTAATATGCATAATTTTAAGCTAAGCTAAGCTAAAAATATAGCTATTATCAGAACTGACAAAAGCCGCACTCAGAGACAAGTTTGCCAAAGAAAATAATTTAATCATTCATTTTTAAATAACAACATTGATAATAATATATGTAGTTGTAGGTTGTCTGTAAAAGATCGCTCTCAGCGATAAGACCTCCCATTGTGTCATCCTTTGTAAAATCATTATACTTATTGATGTTCTGTAATGTATATGGTGTACATAATAAATATTCTACAAGGATTATTTGACGCGTGACCAAAATACGCATTTACTAACGCATTTATTTTACAATATATTTCACAAATATTTATGAAATATATGAATAGTGCGATGTGTAGTATAACTTTGTAATTATGTATATGTAGATTTGTGTTGTTTTAAATTTTTAAACAGGTGTTCCAGAAATCAATATCGATCCGGAATTCCACAAAAAAAAAAACATTTAATCTTAGATATCAATAACTGCGGAGCTTAGCCAGACAATTTATTTCACAGGATGTGTAATAATAATGGAATATTTGCAAGGCGCCGGGCGATGACGGAATAACGGCTGAGCTACTAAAGGCGGGTGGTGAAGCGATCCTTAGGGCCCGTTTTAATTCCGTCATAGTCGAGGGAAAAACGCCACAGGCATGGCACAGAAGTGTGGTGGTACTCTTTTTCAAAAAGGGTGACAACATCCTTTTGAAAAACTGTAGACCCATCTCACTTCTGAGTAATGTCTATAAGTTGTTTTCGAGAGTCCCTCCACTAATCGTCTCGCCGACGACTTCCAGCCTCCCAAACAAGCCGGTTTCCGAAAGGGCTTCAGGACTGTAGACCACATACATACGCTGCGGCAGGTTAAACAGAAGACCGAGGAGTATAACCTACCGCTTTGCTTGGCGTTTGTGGATTACGAAAAAACCTTTGATTCGATCGAGACCTGGGCTGTACTGCAGTCTCTCCAGCGGTGCCAAGTAGACTATCGGTATATCGAAGCGCTGAAGGGTTTGTACGAAAATGCCACCGTGTCAGTCCGAATACAAGACCAGACCTCGAAACCAATACCTCTGCAGCGTGGTGTCAGACAGGGAGATGTTATCTCCCCGAAACTGTTCACCGGTGCATTGGAGGATGTCTTTAAGGTTCTGGATTGGAAAAGACTGGGCATCAACATCAATGGCGCGTACATTACACACCTTGGGGTTACTAATGATATCGTAGTCATAGCAGAGACCGCGGAGGACCTGAGTACAATGCTTGAAGACTTCAGTAGAGCCTCCGAGCGAGTCGGTCTTAAAATGAACATGGACAAGATGAAAGTCATGTTTAATGCCCATGTTGTACCGACTCCCTATAAAGATTGGAGACTTTGTTCTCGAAGTTGTTGACAGTTACGTAGGTATACCTGGGACAAACTATCCAGCTAGGAAGGTCCAATTTCGAGAAAGAGGTCAATTGCCGAATCCAACTCGGCTGGGCTGCTTTCGGGAAGTTACATAGAATCTTCTCGTCCGAAATACCGCAGTGTCTCAAGACAAAAGTCTTTGACCAGTGTGTGTTGCCCGTGATGACTTATGGAATTGACACGTGGTCGCTAACAATGGGCCTTATAAAAAGGTTCAAGGTCACTGAAAGTACAATGGAAAGGGCTATGCTTGGGGTTTCATCCGCAGAAAAACGAGAGTAACCGACATAGCGCGAAGAATTGCAACACTAAAGTGGCAGTGGGCCGGGCACATTGTGGCGACCACGCACCGGAAGACGCAGCGTGGGTAGACGCCCGACAAGGTGGACCGACGACCTAGTGAAGGTCACGGGAAACCGCTAGATGTGGGAGGCGCAGGACCGGTCGTCGTGGAGATCCTTGGGGGAGGCCTATGTCCAGCAGTGGACGTCTTTCGACTGAAATATGAGGATGATGAATATTTGCAGCGTAAACATACTTGTAGACCGGCTCGTTCTCGTCCTCTTAGACGGGGCTTTCGCATGGACTTCGTCTGAAAAAATACCCACCAATTGGTTACATCTAATTCCAGTTACCTCAAGTATCGACAAGACAAAAATAAGCCTCTGTCAGCGTTTATGTTTTAAAAAGAAAGGGTGGCTACCCTAAGCCAGCCTTTCGGTGTTTTGTAGGATGCATTTTGGAGTCGGTACGGGAATCACATGACATAATTCCGCTATCACCGTTCCATCATCGGACGATCTGTCGTACGGCGAGTTTCCACCCTTACGTTGTTGACACCGATACGATCGACGAAGCATTTCGCCTCGTCTTTCGAAGGACTGGGACAATTCGCCTTCGGCGGTCTTCCCGTCTCGTTACAATTTAAGTGTCTTCAAGGCTAGAGTGGATCAGATGGTGGGCTGGATCGCGTTCAAGCACTAGTTTATAACGTTTAAAAAATATGTAGTTTTGGGTTTCTGACTAGACTAAACCTTAAGGTCTGACAACCATTTTTACCAAAGAGTATCGTATTAGCAACCCAGTAATTGAGTTATGTAAGTCATATAGGCGGTCGCTCTATGTAAATACTAGTATTAAACTGCATCTGGTGAGACTAGAAACCGTCCTCAAGATAGTTGGGGAAAGGCTAGGCAGTTTATATTTTAAAATTATCAGGAACTTTAACCAAAATAGAAGCTAACCTAACTATCTATTTTTATTTTTTATTTTTATTTAATATGGGACAATAAACAGCTACAATATAAACAAATTACAAGCAATATATAACATTATAGCTAGTATAACAATATTGCAGCACACTACATTATCCGCATGTTAACAATACAAGGAATAAGGTAAAAAGAGCGCCACTAGATGAGCATTATTCAGCATAAGCAATATACATACATATATAATCAAGAACACCTGAACACAATAAAAACAATACAAATTTTTAATAATACTGGAATTAATAACAACGGTTTATTTCTTATTAACACAAACAAGAAAAAGACCAAACAAAAAAAAAGAAAAATTAAATAAGGAATTATTATCTACAATTCTAAATATATTGAAATTAAATAAAAAGGTTGAAATTAATTAAATTATGAATAATACACACACTATTTCTCACCATCATTAGATAATATTTTCAATACATTAGATTTAAATTTCGATTTGGAACATACAAAAATATCAATATCAATGAAGCTGCGATTATAAGTTTCCGCCATACGACGGATAGGACATCGCAAACCTGAATTTGTCCGACAGGTATTTACAGCAAATAATGTACCTGCACGGACACTACGCTTATTTACTGTACGAGGGACCACATAGCACAATCTACTTGTGAGATCCATGCAATCAAAGTGATTATGAACAATACCATGCAGTATGCTGGCTTCCAGAAACTTACGCCTAGACTGTAATGGTAACATATTATATTTTCTTAGTAGCTGTGAATATGATAAATACCTTTTATGGCACCTATAGTGCATGGCGCGAAGAAATTTACGCTGGACCTTCTCAATCATACCTACATATTTCTCATAAAATGGATTCCAGATTGGGACCGCGTATTCAAGCTGTGAGCGTACAAGCGTATTATATAAGTGGAGATAAGTGGTGGGCCGTTTGAAGTCAGCAGAAGATCTCATGATAAAACCATACATCTTAAATGAATTATTAACAATGCTTTCTACGTGTTGATTAAGCGATAATTTACTGTCCAGTAGAACACCAAGATCTCTTACAACGGAAGTGTTACTCAGCATGGCTTCATTTAGAGTATACCTAAAATTTGCAATAGATTTGTTTTTTGTGAAATTTATACAATGACATTTGGAAATGCTTAAATGGAGTTTGTTGTCAGTACAGTATGCTGAAAGCCTATTCAGATCTTCTTGAAATTTTAAGCAATCTTCTATAGTGGTAATAGTTTTAAAGGCTTTCAAATCATCAGCATACATAAGAAATTTAGTGCTTAAGAAACATTTTCCAATGTCATTTACATATATATTAAATAAGAGTGGTCCCAAGATTGAACCCTGTGGAACACCAGAAGTTATAAACACTGTATCAGACTGATGGCCACTCACCACCACCTTCTGTGTTCTATTAGTAATGTAAGATGAAAACCACCGAAGCAAGTTGCCGCGAATGCCATTAAATGCAATTTTATTAAGTAAAATTTCATGATCCACCTTGTCAAAGGCCTTTTTGAAATCTGTGTAAACAGCGTCCACCTGCAAACGTCTATCCATGTTTTCAAAGAGATAGTTAGTGAATATTAGTAAATTGGAAACAGTAGATCTGCGTTTAACAAAACCATGTTGTTCAGGAATCAGTACGTTATGAAGGATTGGATAGATTTCGCTATATACAAGTCTCTCAAATAACTTCGACAAGGTTGACAGAATTGAAATAGGTCGATATTGCTCAATATCATGTTTCGAGCCTCCCTTGTGTACGGGCGTTATATTGGCCCGTTTCCATATTTTAGGAAACACCCCTTCACACAGGCATTTATTATAAATTATGTGAAGCGGTCCACAAATGCTATTAGCAGTGGCCCTAAAAAACAAAGCGGGGTATCCGTCTGGGCCGGCCCCCTTGGACGGGTCGAGGTTTTCTAACTCTTGAAGTAATTTAGATTTCTCGATATATATGGTGTCGATTAAGATGTTAGCGTCACATTGGGATGGTGCGGTCCACGTCGATAACGTGGACGATGCAGGTTCAAATACCGATAGAAAGAAATCGGAAAACATATTGCAAACCAAATCCGGAGCACTAGACTTAAGGCTATGGTATTGCATCGTAGATGGGATGCCTGATTTATCTTTTCGATTAGATAAATAAGTCCAGAAGTTTTTAATATTGGAGGTAAGATTATCTTCAACAGATTTAATGTACGCAGAATAGTTACGGTTACAGGCTTCTTTAAATGTTGTTCGGTATTCAGAAAACATGTTATAATCTTTAATATTTTTAAATTTCTTCCACTTAATCCAAAGACGCTTTTTCTTTTTAAAAATTTTGATCAAGTGTGGAGAAAACCAAACAGGAAAGTCAGGCGCACGAGACCTCAATAGAGGAACGTTTGGTGAAACAATACCGCTCAGCACATTATAAAATACGTCAACCGCTTCCTCGGACGAAAGATGATCCAATAGGACCGACCACTCGACTTCGTTGATTTGTTCATTAATGACATCGTAATTAGCCTTACGGAAATTGTATTTCTTCATGGGTTTTCTTTTAATGGTTTGTATTGACACACCTATGGGAACAATTGCAACAAACGGAGGGTGATGTGGGTCTACAGGAAGTAAGGGATCTATTGGAGGGCTTAAAGTGCTAATTATATTTGAAATGAACAAATCGAGAATTTTACCATTTCCATTACATATTGTATTATATTGGTAGGCATCCAAGGTTGACATTAGTTGTAGTAGTTCCAAACATACAGGGGAAGTCCCAGTGCAGGACGTACCAATGGTTCGATTCTCATTATCTGTTAAGGCCACCTGCCATGTAATATCCGGAAGATTATAATCTCCAACAATGAATGCACTTACCACGTCAGGTACATTTAATAGGTCGTGCAGTGTATCGAAATGAGAGTTATATACATCAGCAGTCGCCCAAGGTGGTATGTATGCTGCACTAATAATATGCATTTTGGAATTATCTCCTTTATTTGGAAATCCAACCATAAGATGCTCAATGCTGGTGGTGGAGCTATTTTGCGAGCGACAAGAGATATTAAGGGAACACGACCGAAGTTCCCGTAACACTGCAATGAGGACCCCGCCGCCATCCCGCTTTTTTGTTGTATTACGATCCCGATCGCATCTATAAACAACATATCGAGGGTCAACGAGCTCAACACTAGAAATATCAGGCACAAGCCATGTTTCAGTAAGAATAATGACGTCATATGAGAACGATAAAATGTTCACAAACAAGGTGTGCAATTTGGTTCTAACACCTCTACAATTTTGATAATATATTGATATTTGTTCGCTGCTATCCATAATCACAACACACAACTTTGAATTCATATAAAACAATTAATGTTGTGCACGCTAGTAATAGCCAAATCATACCGGAAAAACCTAGCAACATATTCCCATATGAGATAGGACTGAGAAAGGTCATCGATGGAGTTAAACAAAATCGACAATCGGATAAATCATACTCGCAAAATACAATCAGACTCAATTCGGGTAGATATTGTATTGAAATATTATGCAATATAAAAATAAACATTGTGTCCCAAACAGTAACAATAATAATTAACATTAAGAATAAATAACTGGACAATGGTGAGAAAATCAAATCATTTAAAATTTTAAAAAATATTAAATAAAATTGGTAATATAAAATTGGTGATAATAAGATAATTAAAATTAACAATACATACAACATTAAGAAAGCAATATCATTTAAAGAACATTGACAACAAACAGTGATTAAGCAGCGGATACCTTTAAAGAAGAAACATTTATTCAGCTGGTTTAGTTTTGGTTTTAATTTTATTGAGATCGTTTTCTCCACGTATGGCAAATGCATTTTGACCCTCATACTCGCGCACCAGTATAGTTCCATTTCTGATCCATACGAATTTGTGGTTATGGTTGTTAGCAACTTCACGGGCTTTACGAAATAACTGTTTCTTCCGTAAGGTCAAGTGCTCATTAACGTAAACAGATGTGGTAGTGCCAGTAATACCGATTTGGTCAGTCCTCAATGACTTAGCTTTACGGAACGCGCTAAGCATATTGTCCTTCTGCAGGCGGGTGGCGAATTTGAGAATAATATTTTTTGGTCGTGTGCTTTGT
Source organism: Sesamia nonagrioides (assembly GCA_017933935.1). Lineage (NCBI taxonomy): Eukaryota > Metazoa > Arthropoda > Insecta > Lepidoptera > Noctuidae > Sesamia > Sesamia nonagrioides. The sequence continues at coordinate 27,354 of JADWQK010000183.1, forward strand.
TGGTGTGCGTGGGGAACCCTGTGCACCGAAACAATGTCACTTAACAAGACCGGAGATTTAAGTGCACTACCTATAGCCTGGACAACAACTGATAAGTCTTCATTGCGCCTCTCGGGTACGTTACATATTTCCACATTACACTGCCTAGCCTGCTGTTCCAATACGTCGATCTTAGCTTCCAAGTTGCCAATTAATAGCTCCGACACAGCTGGTGCGTGCGTACTGCTCAGTTCGTCAACACGCTTCTGCAGTATATTGTAGTCCACTGACTGACTCTGGGCACTAGTCTGAAGTATTATTACGTCCTCACGAAGATTAGAGACTCTCTGGTTTAAGAGGGTTTGCTCTGTACGTAGTGTTTGCATTTCCTTCTGAATATCCAATAGTGTTGTCTTAATATCATCGCGCAACTGACGCATGTCTTTATTCATGTCACTACGCCATTGACTCAGGGTTGATTGCAGATTAGCAGTGAACGATTCAAAGTCCACATTAGTATTACTAGGCTTTAACGACTTTTCCGTGATCACCGTTGTATTGCCTAAGATGGTTGATGAGCAAAGAAAATTTTGATCTAGGTTATCACATGACATATCCATAGTGAGGTCCTCAGCTGGGAGCCCAGTGTAGCTGCGCACAGGCGTATTTATGTTAGACCTAGTGCGTCTAGAAACGTTACAACAAGCCGGGCATTTCCAGGAAGACTTGTATTCGTCGCTCAGAGTCGAAAACTGCTGCGATGTCACATTCAAGCATTCGAAGTGGTATTTACCACCACATATATAGCACTGGAGGATACTGTTGGCCTCCGATAACGTATCAACACAACACTGCATAATGTGTGATCAAAGTAAAATCAAAACACTGGCAACACAGGTAGCGCCCTCTATATTTACCCGATGTAATTGGCTAGGATCAAGTAAAAGCAATGTTGCGGTCGATAGTTACTGTATTCTATATCTAAGCAATTTCGCTATTCCACAACAGATGGCGCTGTTACCAGTTTAAGCTTAGGCCATATGACTAGGCAGTTTTGATAAAGCGGCTAGGTTTTCAATACGGTAACAAACACACTCAGCAATCACAATTGGGCGCTTCCCACTACAATAACACGGAGAATCACCAACAAAATCGTTGTCTTGGTCCAGTACAAATACCTTTATTCGATGGAAGTGTTTCATCTAGTTCACTACCCACTATTATATATACACTTTACAAGATATAGACTCCTGCCACCAACTAGACAACTTATACAATCTTATTGCACTTGTTATTTTTGAGTTAAGCACGAGAAAAATCAGATATTATTATTTAACAAGATAGGATGAATAAGATTGGAGTGCCTCATCAAGTTCACTACCCACTATTATAAATACACTTTATTACTTTAAGATTTAGATCCTTGCGACTAATTATCAACATAAACAATGTTATTGCACTTGTTATTTTTGAGTTAAGCACGAGAAATATCAGATATGAACACTTAATATATTTTTAATTATTATTCAAATACGGAGCGTTATAAAGAGAAAGCTTATGCTTGCGCCCTCTAGTGGCGAATTTATCCATACTAATATTATAAATGCGAAAGTATCTCTGTCTGTCTGTCTGTTCGGCTTTCACGCCAAAACTCCTGAACCGATTGTAATGAAATTTGGTACACAGATAGTCTAGAACCTGAGAAACGACATAGGCTATAAAACATCCCGCTATTACCAATAGAAGCAGAGCAGGAACAAAAAATGTTGCGGAAACGGGAGCAAACGCGGACGTACATAAATTCCTCTCATTATTTTAACAGGCGCATATATCAACTGAGCTCTTTCGGTTCGAACCTTACGCGGGTGAAACCGCGGGGCACAGCTAGTACTTCATATACTTACTAATACATGAGGAATGCTATATGTATATACTATCACGATAGGATTTTAAGCTGTTGAGCAAAAAGAAACAATAGGCAGCAAGAATGCTAAGCTAAGTACGCACGACAGCGCATCAAGCTACACGAAACTACCAAATATTCCCGATCAACCTAAAGCCTTAATACTTTAGAGATAAATTTGAAAATCTAAGAAAGAAATCTAACAGATTGCTGGATGTGCTGTCGTCTGTAGGAGAAGTAATAGCGCGGGCAGGCGATGCAATGCGACAGACGGTGGCAGAATAGAAGCTAGTGATTGAAGAACTTAATAAACTTACTCAGAGTCCGGTCCCTCATCGTTCTCCTCGTGGGAGGGACTCTCGTAGTCATGAGCGGACTCATCAGGGCTGGGACTTGAACTGAAACAATCCAATAGATTACTATATCAGGTCACTAGGCAACACTCGAACCCGGGAAAAATTCATGAATATTTTATAGACTAGCTGACCCGTGCGAAAAATTCGTACTATACTAACACAACCGCTTGAGGGGAAAGAAAGTATGGGAAATTCATTTTTATAAATAAACAGTGAAGCGGAATAATTTGAAAATAGTTATACTTTTTAAATTTTTTATTATTTGAAAATAGTACATATTCCATGGTACCAGGGACTAATACCTGTCGATTGGTGGGTCGGACGTTCAGATTGGTTCGATAGAAAGAGAGAAAAAGGGAGAAAACGGTTTCAGACCCTTGGAGAAATAATATATGTTGATAATCAGGCCTCTAATGAATTTATTTCAATCACGTATAGAATAGGAGAATTCTAAATATCTTTTTAAGTCACTTTTTTCTTAATGTAGGAGGGTAGTATTAATTTTTTTTATTAATGTAGGAGGGTAGTATTAATTTTTTTTAGATGCCATCCAAATTACGTTTTGTAGTGTCAGTTTACAAATAGTTTTTTCACCATGCCTCGCATTTGTGTTGATGCTCCGATTTATTTTGTTTTATTTGCGGTTTAAATCACGATAACACTTCGTAATCAAAGGCGTTATCGTGAATGTTTTGGTCTAGACATTCACAACAAAGTTAAATATTGGTTACCACATATGTATTATTACTCATGCCACAAGAATTTGACGAGCTGGTTCAATGGGAAACCAACAACGATGCCTCTTGGTCAACCTATGATTTGGCGAGAACCTAAGGATGCTGTGAGTGACTAGGGTTACAGGTAACGGAGAGGTTTTTCTAAGAAATCTAAGCACAGTAAATTACGCAGAGGTGTCTTCAGTAACAAAATCGATACCACATTCAGAAGATCTTACAGTACTTAAGTTACAAAGTCACGTCGAATACTCAAGTACTGCATCAGATTTTAATGCAGATAGTGAAGATCTCCAAGTGGCAATTAAATCTAAATCACCACATTTGATAAGCTGATTTGAGTTCGACGACCTTCTTAGACTTGCCTAAGGAAAAATCTGAACTATTAGGTTCAAGATTAAAGCAATGGAATCTTTTGCAACCCAACGACTGTGTTACTGCATACCGTAAAAGACATGATTGGTGCGTGGATTTCTATTCCAAAGAAGGAGAATTTATTGCAACGATGTTGTTGATTTATTGGCTAAATTGGGTGACCAGTATGCAGCAGACGGAGGCGGTATAACAAATGGAGGCTATTTATATATTCATCTTAACCATGTAGCTTGAAAGCCGTGCTTCTTAAACTTACGATGTCTTAAACAGTTATTGATGAAATAGAATATATTGAACATCAATGGGCAAATATGTGCTGACTTGAAAGTGGTTGCTTTACTTTAGGATTGCAAACCGGGTACACGAAATACTGTTGTTTTTTATGTGAGTGGGATAGCCGTGCAAGAGCTGAACATTATGTTAGAATAACTTGGCCACTGAGAACTTCTTATGATCCAGGTCAAAAAATAAAAAGTTACTGTATGCGAATCAGGAATGAGGAGATCCGCAGAAGAACGAGAGTAACCGACATAGCCCGAAGAATTGCAACACTAAAGTGGCTGTGGGCTGGGCACATTGCCCGTAGGACCGATGCCCGATGGGGCCGACGGGTTCTCGAGTGGCGACTACGCACCGGAAAACGCAGCGTGGGTAGGTCCCCGACAAGGTGGACCGACGACCTGGTGAAGGTCGCGTGAAACCGCTGGATGCGGGAGGCGCAGGGCGGGTCATCGTGGAGAACCTTGAGGGAGGCCTATGTCCAGCAGGGGACGTCTTTCGGCTGAAATGATGATGATGATATACATACGTGCGTATATATGTAATAGAATGTTCGCTCAGTAAACTTACTCAGATTCTTGTTCCTCTTCGTTGTCCTCGGGGCAGGAACTGTTTGATTCATGGATGGAATCAGGACTGTCAGTTCGACTGAAACAAGACAGCCACTTAGTAATAATATTCAGGGTCTTTGCACTGGGTCGGCAAACTGACCTTGACGTATTTGAACTGGTACATTCAAGGCGAAGTTCGGGACGTGGGCGTTATAGATATTGATACGTTACAAAAGGCGCCATAGCCACGACACAATAATGTACTTTGTAGGGTGTTCGTTGAAGGCAAACATACGTCATGAAGGCTACAAAAAACACGGGATGCATTTGAAAATCCAAGCATATTTACAATACGGTGCCAAATAGTTTGTTTTAGGATTCTTGTTAGTCAGTGCTAGTCGCGAATACGTGAAGAACTTCTAACATTATTATTTTAGGGTTTGTTAAACGCCCATAGTTCCTATCTAATAGTGGTCGTAGCATGAGCGAATGTGAGGTGAATTCCCACCGAATTCCGCTATTAATTTTCGATTGAAAATGATCAAAAGAAAAGATAAATATTTTATATTAGGCTGATAGTATGATGGTATGTGGTAGCATTAAGGTTCTGAACCTAAACCAAAATGTGTTTATCAAAGCGTTAACTTACTCAGACTCCGGCTCCTCTTCGTTCTCATCGTGTAAGGGGTTCTCGTAGAAATAAGTGGAGTCACCAAGGCTGTGTAAAATAACATCCTGGGTTGACGTACTGACGGTATAGCAAATGTACCAAGTCAGGCTTTGTAAAACGCCATTTACGAAGCATTTACATGGCGATTGTCACAAGCAGAAGAACATTGATAATCTATTGCTTTGTATGTTCGAAATGTTTGTCACCTAAACAACGTTATAACGCAAAGAATGTTGTTGAATTGTCAGCTACTGAATGTGTGTTATAATTAGCCCGCAGAATCTTGATATTATATTAGGGGTTAAAGTATAAAATTGCCGTTTTGTTGCCATAGGTTCTTTGAATAGACATAGAATCTTCCTAATCTGAGGTTTTGAAATGAAACTTTTTCAAATAGTTTCTATAACGTTCTTTTTTTAAAAAGTGTGAAACATTTGAATATCGACTTTCAATTGTTTTTGTTATTCAACTTAGACAAGAAAGATGGATACTGCGAAAATTCGAGTGATTTTTGAATACGAGTTTCGACGCAGAAGTAACGCCGCTGAAATAGCCTGCAATATCAATGTTGCGTTTGGAGAGGGGTCTATTAATGAACGCGCCGTGCGATTTTGGTGTCAAAACTTTCGTCATGAAAACTTCGACATGAAGAACGAGTCACGAGGAAGACTGCCCACACAGGTGAATAACGATAAATTAATATAGTTTTCTTTATATAAACGTGGCCTCACACTAGGAATTTCTCTTGTATCGTGGGTGTGTTTACAAACATATAAACTCATACACAAACAGCCAGACCCGGAACAACTATATTTGTTTCGTGCAAAAATAAAATCCGCGACACACAGCGCAAAAAAAAAAAATAAACATGACGTGTAAAAGTGATCAGTGATCCTACTTGCTTAATAAACGATTTCATTTCATTGAAAACTGTCGCCTAATATCTACTATATAACTTGACTTTTTTCTAAAGTGTTTAATCGTATTATTTATACCGACGTCTATACGGTTTTCAGGTCAATTCTTGGCGAGAAACAGCACGGTTTTGTTACGAACCGTTCGACCACGTCTAACTTGTTTCTGCCGCATGAGTTTTTATACAAACGGCATGATAAAGCGATAAATTGACGTGGTTAATACCGATTAGGGACAGTGTTTCGACCGTATTGACTAAAGTATACTGCTGAAGACGCTATTTCTCGCCGGTTATCTATACTCTATCATCATCATCATCATTGTCAGCCTCTACTCGTCCACTGCTGGACATAGGCACGCCAACAAGCACGATCCTGAGCAGTTCTCCCGATACTCTATACTAACATATAAAGCTTAAGAGTTTGTTTGTTTGTTTGAACGCGTTAATCTCAGGAACTATGGGTCCGATTTGAAAAATTATTTTTGCCTTGGATAGCCCATTAATCCAGGAAGGCTTTAGGATATATAACATCACGCTGCGATCAATAGGAGCGGAGCATAAGTAACTCCACCCGAACGAAGTGTACCTTTTTTTTTTGTTTGGGATGAGAAATCATCAAATGACCTCTCCCGCTCTGGGCGGAGCGGAAGGGCGTGTCAGAATTTTACTGACTAAAACCCACCCGTGCTCCTTCACATGTCTGTAGGCCAGGGCCACGGTTTCTTTTTTAACCAACCTGCAACCCTGACCCAAAAGGCATCGGTCTTCGTGGACCCCGTCTCGCGCTACGCATCCTTATTCAATGCTTCGCATAGCAGGTGACGGGCTGCCATCCACTCTCGCTCCGGGCGCTCCATGTCCTGGACCAGGGTCGGACGCGAGTGATCGACGCCGATCACGCAACACAGCGGTTCTTTACCCAAGCCAGGTAGACCTCTACCATATGTTCCACAGAGTCCTCAGGGCGATCCCCACAGTTACGACACCCTGGCGTTTCCTGTCGCCTTATACGGAACAGGCATTGGGGCATTTGCCCAGCAGAATGGAATGCTGCGGGATAACTGTTTACAGGTATGAGGAACAGGGTCTAAAGTTCTCCGACGAGACGGGTGCTGTGTTTGGCGGGCAGTTGCCCAACGGCTGCTATAGGGAAGTTGTATGTATGCTAGTTGCGTGATCTCTTTCGAGATGCAGGAACTGTGTGGCGTTAGTATGACGCGTTTTCGCGCTATTATATTCATATAGATATTCAGTCTATAATGTTTTTTTTTTAATAATTATAAACTTGCGCTTGACTGCAATCCCGCCTGATGGTAAGCAGTGATGCAATTTTGATGGTAAAGCACGCTAGTTTATTAAGCCCAATCACTTAAAAAAAAACTTAGTGAATAGGAAGGAAGACGGCAGTTGAGCGAGGTGGTGCAACGTTAAACCCAACAACACGACCTGCGCCAGAGAAAGATAGATGTGGGGACCCTCCACGACCAAACTCCCGACACAACAACATTTGGCGCATCGTACCCGGCACACATCGCAACACAACTGCTCAGACCCGTGCTCCGTACGGCTTCACCAGACATCCCACACCACATCTGGGACACAGGCCTCCTCTTGGGAGAGGAAGTGAGTCGTAATCTACTACGCTGGCCCAGGACGAGTTCGTAGATGTCACATGTCTTCGAAGTTTTGGCTCTGGGACATTCCATTAAGCCGGTTCCCTCACCGATATGAGAGCAGTGGTGTTGAAATAATTTACACAAAGTAAAGCGCCTGATTGGGTTCGTACCGCTACTCTACACTACGACATTAACCACCACTTTCATTGTTGTTTATACTCCATGTTAGATCTCATCGTCGTGATCCCCCCCCCCCCCTTTTTTATGGGATCTTGTTTCCGTACCTCCACGACAATGCGCGTAATTTCAGTACGAAATTTTAATTAAAATATGGAAAATGAAAACTTACTCGGATTCCAGTTCTGCGGGGTCTTCCTGGTCCTCTTCCTCGTCTTGTTCAGACTCAACAGAAATGTGACTTCGACTGAAACCATACAACCATTATTTAATTATTTATTAAAGAAGCACACCAAAACAACCAGTGATATAATAAAGGTATGTTAGTTTTAGGTAGTAATAAAGTATGTAAGCTAGACAAATGAAACTTAAGTGCCTTTTGTTGGTCTGGTTACTGGTAAGTAAATCTTATCCTGACAATTTAAGTTGTTTGGTATTCGAAGCCGAAAATTATGAAACCACAAACACAAACACACACACATACACACATATACAAACATTTAAACGGCCAGACCCGGAACAACTACCTGTAGGCCATAGAAATATTTATTCCGTGCGGGAATCGAACCCGCGACACGCAGTGCAGCAGTCGGTTGCTCAGGCAATGCACCAACAGTGTCTTCAAACTAGGGTTGTAACGGAGGCTTGTTAGCGAGGCGGAGGCGGATGCGGAGGCGACGAGTCTCTCCTCCGCGGATGCGAAGGTTAACGGAGGCGGAGGTGAAAGTACTTATGGAAACAATTTAAATTTATGGTTAATCAAAACACAATTTTTATTTTAAATACGTACATTAATAGCTGTAGTATACTTGGTAAAAAAAATTACCTTCTTGTAATGAAAATTAAGGAGAAATAAATTGTGTTTGCCGCATTCCCGCCTCGCACTATTTGATTCTTGACCATTTCGCGCTCAAACGCGGCCGGACGGTTGTCGAGCGTCGCAGCTTGCATGTTATTTATTTTATAAATACGTAAATAAACCTCCTTTATAACTCCGCAAAAAGTGTGTGTAGGCGGAGGCGGAAGCGAAGATACGATTTCTTGCGGAACTTCCGCAGTAACGGAAGCGGAGGCGAAGCTCCGTTACAACCCTACTTCAAACCATTATAAGAACTATTTATGTGACGTCAGCATACAACTAATGTGGCGTTTTTTAGAGGTTTCACATAATAAAAAACATACTCCGAGTCCGGTTCCTCGCTATGATCTTCCTCATTCTCATCAGGATTGGGACTCTCGTGGTTTTCTGAAGAGTTAGAGCTGTGACTTCGACTGGGAACAAAGAATGTCATTTGGTGACAGAAAATTCGGTACTTCATTTGTAATAGGTACGTGAAACAGACAAGATGTAAGAATCTCAACGTCTCCGGGTCCCTCAGGTCAGCTGACCCATATTTATCAGTAGAATTAATCACTAGCATTATAGAATGAACACTCGCTTACAGAATAGACAGGCAGCCAAACGAAAGCAGCGCTTATATGGTATAGTGTCTCATGGTGTGTCTTACTACACCCAGAACAAGTTTTAGGAGCTATAAGTGCTTGGCCAGACTGCAAACGCGGGTGCGGTGCTTCGTACTCAAACATATGAAACTTAATACAAGCGTCCATAGTGTCACGCGGGCGCGGTGAGAGGCGCGGGCGACTTAACGCGAGGAGCACGCATGCAACTCAAACCAAACTATGGTTTGAGTAGCACGCGTTCATGAAAGTGTCCGCAATGAGTGCGCGGGCGGCAAGCGCACAACCGCGCGGTGTTCGGGGATCTCAAATCATTCCGTGCTAACCGCGGGCGTCGACAACATGGTGTCGTCATTCGACTTCAATACTGAGGAATTTATAAGTGCAATTCAAGCACGACCTATGTCTTCTAATATATAGTCAAAGGTATCCATAGACATTCACAAATATTAAAAAAAAAAAATTGAGGTGGCGTTCGTAATTTTTCATACAGTGTGTAAAACTCTCCTTCATTTTGTCTAGTTAAATTAATTTCATTAATTCCATCCTTCACTTGTAACACTTGCCATTTCAAGTAAAAATAAGTCTTCCTCATCCAAATTCTATTTGACTAACATTGGACAAGACACGTTTACCCTAATATTATTATACTCTTTGCGACACGTCTAGAACGAAGGCCGCGCTTGACTGCGGACAGACAAATCACGTGCGTCACCGCTCCCGCGCTGCGTTTTCAGTCTGGCCAAGCACTAAGTATAATAGTACGTTTATTGTATAAACTTACTCGGATTCTTGTTCCTCCTCGATCTCCTCGTGAGGACTCTCATTTTCCGACTCATCAGAGGTATGACTGCGACTGAAAAAAATGCAAGTATATACAACATAAATTCAGCCCCTGGAATCTACTACACTACTTCGGCTAATCAAATACGAGCAACTCGTCTTTAACGTAACCTTTCGGAACAATTTCTCTAAATTATGGTGATTATGGGTCTGAGCAGTTGTGTTGCGATGTGTGCCGGGTACGATGTGCCTAATGTTGTTGTGTCGGGAGTTTGGTCGTGGAGGGTCTCCAAGATCATCCTCTGGCGCAGCATCGTTGGTCGTGTTGTTGGGTTAAACATTGCATCACCTCGCTCAACTGCCGTCTTCCTTCCTATTCACTCGGTTTTTTTGAGTGAATAGGCTTAATAAGCTAGTGCGCTTTACCATCAGCGATTGCATCACTGCTTACCATCAGGCGGGATTGCAGTCAAGCACTAGTTTATAAATAATAAAAAAAAAAAAAAAAAAAACCACATCTCGCTTAGAAGACAAAGATAAGGCTAATTTATTGCTTCTTACCTGTTATGTTCAGTATCTATGTATTTATTTATGTGTATGTATGTATCTGTGTATCTATTTTAGTGTATTTTATTAATAATATTTGCACTAACGACAGTCCCATTTGTGGTTCGGGAGAATCTGTCCATTCTTTGCTTGCCTGGAAGATTCTTTTATTTGCATTTTTTATTTGATTGCATTAGCTAGCGATTAGGCCGCAAATTGTATGTTTTTTGTGTTGCATTATATTTCGATGTTTGATTGGTGTACAATAAAGAATATATAAATAAATAAAATAAATAAATGCGGCTAGACACTATAAGTCTGAAACTGAATATTCTCCACCGATACAGTCAACTACACTAACAGAGGCGAAAAGCAATTTTATTATAGTATGCATAAAATTACAACAGAAACAGACACACCTCAGTGTGTGTGCTAGATGTTTGAAGGACGAGGCGAAAGGAGTATGAAATGGATCATATGACGTTTAATTAGTCTATCTTTCCTAATCTTAGAGATACATTACATGACCTAGGGTTACCAATGAGGGGGACACCCCACAGCGCTGACTTCCTCGTAGTGTTCCCCGGGCAACGCCGTGTCTGACCACCGTAACGGAGTGGCAGACCGGTGGCTAACGAGCGCTGTGACTTACGCGATCTTGCGATTTTATTCTGAGGGCGATTGCGTACATTGTGGATATTTTATTGTGGTTTTTTATTCTTGTGGGTTTTTATTGTTATTGTGGGTTGTATTTTATTGTGGGTTTTATTGGATTTTATTGTGGTTTTTATTGTTGTGGGATTTTATTTTGTAGTGGGTTTTATTTTTATTGTCGTTTTCTCTTGTGGTTGACGCCGAAATGCCGAGATCCTTGAGAAGCGCTTCCGGGCGTTTCGCCCCAAAAGGCCCTTCTCAGGGCCAACCAGATGGCTCTTCTCAGGGCCAACTAAAAGGCCCTTCTCAGGGCCAACCCAAAGGCCCTTCTCAGGGCCACTCCGAGATGTCGGCGTCAGAGGTCAGCCGCGCACCGTCTGTGGCGAGCCTCTGTACGAGTGTTGCGGACGAGTACTCGGACTCGGATGTCGAGTCCGTAGTCTTGGACTCGTCCGTTCGTGGGGTGGCTGCGGAGAGCAGCCTAAAGAGGGCTTATCTGAAGCTCGGGTCCGAGGGTTCCTCGGACTCGGGCAAGAGTAAGCCCAAGAGGAAGTCAAAGGCGAAGACTGCTTCGCCTTCGACTTCTTCACAGGCCGGCGGCACCCACGATGTGGGTCTGGTGGACGCCCAGCTCCGGCTCGGCTTGGCCAAACGGGCCGATCTCCAGCTGGAGCTGGAGGAGAAGGTTGCCGCGCAGGAGAGACAGGCGCGCGCAACCAAGGCGAGGGCCGGATACGGTTCGGCCTTCGTCAGTTTCGACGACCTATCCGTGGCCGAGTTGGCCCGCTTAGCGGAGGAGGACAGGGAGAAGATCGTCGAGGTCGCTACCAAGTCCTCCAACCTAAAGGGGACCTTCCAGAAGGCCCTAAAATGCCGTGCAACAAGCTTGCACGGCATAATAATGGAGCTGACGCAGCGCACTGCGTCAGAGGAGACGAGGCAGCTGCAGGCGAGGGTGGATCGCCTGCAAGCGGAGGTTAGCCAGCTTCGCAAGAAGCTGGCTGAAGCTACGGCCCCGCCCCCTAAGGCCCCGTCAGCAGCAGTTACCGCCCCCTCCACCTCCAACCTTGAGGAATTGTTCCGCAAGGTGGTCATGGAGGAGAGGGCGTTCACCCGGGCCTGCTTTGCGGGCATAGAAGACCGTCTCCTGCCGGAGAAGCGTCTCCGTCCGCCACTAGCGGCGGACAAGACGCCGACAGCGGCTTCCCAGGCCCCGAAGCCCTCAAAGGGCAAGGGCAAGGGGAAGAAGTCGCCGGGGTCCCTGCCTTCCCCCGGCACGAGTGTGGGCGCAGAACCGGGGCCGGTTGCCATCGCAGCACCGGCCTCCCAGGTTCAGGAAACCGACGCCCTTCTCCCCTCCACCACTCCGTCCAACCAGCCGTGGTCGGAGGTGGTGAAAAGGGGCAGGAAGAAGGCGAAAAAGGCCCTGGCTGCCCCGGCAGTTGCCCCGGCAGCTGCCCCGCCGGCTGCTCCGGCAGTCAATAAGGCTACGGTCGGCGGGAGGAAGTTGGTTCCTCCCAAATCCGCGGCGGTCACGGTGACCATCGTCCCCGAGGCCGCCGAGAGGGGCGTCACCTACGAGTCCGTCCTGAGACGGGCTCGTGCCGTCGCGGACCCCGCCGATTTAGGGCTCGGCAACTGCCGTCGGACCCAAACCGGAGCTCGTCTATTCGAGTTTCCGGGGAAGGACGGCGGCAAAAACGCCGACTTGTTCGCCGGCAAGTTGAGGGAGGTACTTGCCGACGTGGCGAAGGTCGCACGGCCGACCAAAACCACAGCCATTGAGGTGACCGGTCTAGATGACTCGGTCACCAAGGAGGAGGTGGTGGAGGCGGTCGCGAAGGCCGGTGGGTGCGAACCCGCAGCGGTGCTGGCTCGGGACATTAGGCCCGGCCGCGGTGGACTGGGCTCTATCCGGCTGGAGTGCCCAGTCGCCGCAGTGTTGGCCGCCCAGGCTAAATGCCAGGGGCGGCTATTTGTGGGCTTTAGCCGGGCCGTGATCCGGGTGCTTGAGGCAGCGCCGATGCGCTGCTTCAAGTGCTTGGGAATCGGCCACACCCGAGCCATGTGTCCGTCCACAGTAGATAGGGCGGACACGTGCTTCCGCTGCGGGCAACAGGGGCATAAGGCGGCCTCGTGCGAGGGCGTGCGCCGACAGTGGTCGCCCTGCAGACCACGTGATGGGGGGGAGCTTATGCCGACCCCCCTCAAAGAAGGGCAAGCCGCAGGCGGCTATAAGCCGTCCTGCCGCTGCTGCCACCTCCCCCGCTGATATCCCAACAGCGGCGGTGACCGAGGGTGATGCGATGGTCGAATAATGGGTATCGACCATCGCATCCTGCTGGCAAACACCAACCACTGCCGGGCTGCCCAGGACTTACTGGTGCAGTCAATGGCCGAGTGGTTGGTGGATGTGGCAGTGGTGGCCGAGCCGTACTTTACTCCCAGCAATTGGCTGGGAGACAGTGACGGCTCGGTGGCAATCGTGGCGCGGTCTTCCTCGGACTCCCCTCCCCTCTCGCTCTTAGAGAGGGGACCGGGATACGTGGCCGCCGCGTGGGGAGGGTTGGCCCTTGTGGGGGTCTACTTCTCCCCAAACCGCCCTCTCCAGGACTTCGAGGATTTCCTCGGGGTCCTGACGGCGGTCATCGGGAGGACGGCGCCACGTCAGGTCTCCGTTTTGGGAGACCTGAATGCCAAGTCGGTGGTCTGGGGAAACCCGGCCACCGACGCTCGCGGACGGGCGGTCGAATTGTGGGCGGCCACGTCTGGTCTCTCCCTCTTGAATAGGGGGAGCGTCCGGACGTGCGTGCGGCGGCAGGGCGGGTCCATAGTGGACCTCACCTTCGCCACGCCCGCACTGGCCGCCCGCATTCGAAACTGGAGGGTGGAGCTGGGGGAGACGATCTCGGATCACCGTTACGTGCGATTCGAGATCTCCCCCCAGAATCCACGGGGGCGCCGCAGCATCCCCTCTTCGTCGGGCCGATCCCCGTTTCCAAGGTGGGCTCTGACCCACCTGGATCGGGAGGCGGCAAGGGAGGCCGCGTTCGTCCAGGACTGGCTTTGGCCACGTCCCGGCGTGGACGTCCTGGACGTGGACGCGGCGGCGGCCCGACTGAGGGGGTCATTGACCGAGGTGTGTAACGCCAGCATGCCTCGGTCGAGACGTCCGCCTCCCCGACGCGCCGTGTACTGGTGGTCGGAGGAGTTGGCGGAGCTGCGGGCCACCTGCGTGGCGGCACGGCGGGCCTTTACGCGATCGCGTCGGCGGCGCCGACGGGACCAGGCTGACGAGGACCGCCTCTACGCGAGGTACGTAGAGGCGAGGGCGGCCTTCAAGTCGGCCATCGGCGCCGCCAAGGACGCGGCGAGGGCCGAGCTGCTGGAGGGTCTCGACAACGACCCATTCGGGAGGCCATATAAGGCGGCGCGTAACAAACTGCGCCGCATTGGTCCCCCGGTTGCCGAGACCCTTGAACCAGCGCTCCTGGATGGGGTGGTGCGGTCCCTGTTTCCGCGCAGGGATCCGCACTTCACCCCACCAATGATGGGCCCGCCAAGGGGAGCGGTCCTACCGGAGGAGGAAACTCCTCCTCCTCCGGTCTCAGAGGAGGAAACTCCTCCTCCTCCGGTCTCAGAGGAGGAATTTGGCGCGGCGACTCTTCGTCTCCGCGCCAAAAAGACGGCTCCCGGCCCGGATGGTGTCCCCGCACGAGTGGTGGCCATCGCGGCCACCGAAATGGAGGGCAGGTTTCGGGACCTCTTCAGCGCGTGCTTCGCGTCGGGGAGGTTCCCGAAACCATGGCGGGAAGGCCAACTGTGCCTCCTCCGGAAGGAAGGGCGGCCGGCGGACTCCCCCTCGGCTTACCGGCCCATCGTTTTGCTCGATGAGGTCGGTAAAATGTTCGAGGGGATTATCGCCGGCCGTCTCAAGCGGCATCTGCGGAGCGTGGGACCGGAACTGTCGGACGCCCAGTTCGGATTTCGTGCTGGTCGTTCGACAGTGGACGCCCTGGCCCGTCTAAAGGGCCAGGTGACAGAGGCGGTGGGAGTGGGGGATGGAGTGTTGGCTGTGTCATTCGACATTGCCAACGCCTTCAATTCCGTCCCCCACTCCACCATCCTGGAAGCGCTCCGGTTCCACGGAGTGCCCCTGTACTTGCGGGGCCTCCTGGCCAGCTACTTGGAGGACCGTGCTGTCCTCCTCGTAGACGGGGCTGGCCAGCTCCGTCGATACGCTGTCGGAGCCGGCGTTCCACAGGGGTCCGTTCTAGGGCCTCTTCTGTGGAACGTCGGTTATGACTGGCTCCTGCGGGGAACCCTCCTTCGAGGCACGAGTGTCATCTGCTATGCAGATGACACTCTCCTCACTTCCCGCGGGAGCAACTTCCGGGAGGCGGCCAGTTTGGCGTCGGCGGGCGGATCCTTAGTGGCGGGAAGGATCCGCCGCCTGGGCTTGAGGGTGGCGCTGCACAAAACAGAGGCCGTGTTCTTTCACGGCCCCCGGCAGCGCCCCCCGCCTGACGCCCACATTTATGTGGAGGGGGTGAGGGTCGGGGTTGAGGCCCAGATGAAATATCTGGGCCTCATCTTAGACAGCAGGTGGCGCTTCGGCCCGCACTTTAGCGGGCTGTCGTCGCGCCTGCTGAAGGCTGCGGGAGCCCTCTCATGGCTGATGCCAAACTTGGGAGGGCCCAGCATGCGGTGCCGGCGTCTATACGCCGGCATACTGCGGAGTATGGCCCTTTATGGGGCCCCGATTTGGGCGGACTCCCTCCATAGGAGGGAGAACCTCACCGCCCTTCGGTCGCCCCAAAGGGCCATCGCCCAGCGGGCATCGCGGGCCTACCGCACGGTGGGCTTCGCAGCGGCGTGCGCTCTGGCGGGCACCCCGCCTTGGGAGCTCGAGGCGTGGGTGCTCGCCAGAGTGTACGAGTGGACGGCGGGGCGCAGGGCGCTGGGCGAGCGTCCGGCCCCAGAATTGAGGGAGGCCGTCCGGCGGGAGGCGAGGGTCGCTCTTGTCCAGCAGTGGACGCAGGACCTCGCCTCCGCCGTCTTCGGCCGCCGTACCCTCGACGCCATCGGGCCGGTCCTGGAGGACTGGCTCGACAGGCGTCACGGGTTCCTCTCCTTCCGTCTGGTGCAGGTACTCTCCGGTCACGGCTGCTTCGGCAGGTACCTGCACCGGATAGGACGAGAGGAGACACCGTCGTGCCACGGTTGTGGCGCGGCGGAGGACACGGCGGAACACACCCTCGCGGTGTGCCCGTCGTGGGCCGTGCCGCGCCGCGATCTTGTCACGGCGGTTGGAGGGGACCTCTCGCTGCCCGCCATCGTCAGAGAGATGGTGGGGAGCGAGGAAGCTTGGGTGGCGATGGCCTCCTTCTGCGAGGTCGTGATGTCGCAGAAGGAGGCAGCGGAGCGCGAGCGGGAGGAGGATCCCCTCGCTCCGGCGCTCCGCAGGCGGCGTAGGGGGAGGAGAAGGCGGGATTTCGCCCGCTTTCTCCCTCCCTGAGGTGAGCGGCGGGCGTGAGGCCGACGCCCGCCTTACATCGCTCACCATGCGGGAGCCACGGCCCCTCCCTAGGAGGGGCAATTGAGGGCCCGCCTTACTAGGCGGGTTTCGCCGGCGGGGGAGAGGTAGCTCAGGCTGCGCTAGTTTCCCACTCCCCCGCCACTATGGCGATGCCGGAGTGCCAAAAAAAAAAAAAAAGGGTTACCAATGATAAGTAACCAAGGTCGTCGACTATAGTTGTCATTTAGTAATAAACTACGACATTATCGAATAAAATTCAAATTCATTTATAGAAAACAAACAAATTAAATTTTATTCGAAAGTATCCAACGGATTTGAATTTTGCCTACACTCATCCTTACGTTTTGTTGACACCACTAAGATCAGGACATCGCGTTTCGCCTCGTCTTTAAGATTGCCAGCGGCGGTGTTTCCGTCTGACTAGAATTTAAGTGTTTCCAAGGCTAGAGTGAAGTGGCTCTTAATAAACTAGCGCGCTTTACCATCAAAGATTGTATCACTGCTTATAACCAGGCGGGATTGCGGCCAAGCTTTAGTTTATAATTATAAAAAAAAAAAAAACCGACGATCTCCTTTTAAATATCTTTTGGATACTATAATCATCATCAACCTTTTTATTAACACTGCCGGGTACAGGTCTCCTTTCATACAGAGAAGGATTGAGAGTAATCACCACGCTTACTCAATGCGCGTTGACGATTTCAGACTCCAGGTTTCCTCAAGATGTTTTCGTTCACCTTATAATCAGTCATTGGTGTCCAAGATATACTTAGAATGTACATATAACTTAGGGAAGTTTATACTATAAATGCTTCCAGTGCAAACTCACTAGGACTCTAGTTCCTCTTCTTCTTCCTCAGGAGCGGGACTCTCATTACCATGATCAGTGTCATCAGGGCTGTGACTTTGCCTGGAAAAAATAAACAATTTGGTTCCATAGAATCATTATACAATACTGAGAATTGTGTTACATGTTCTGTAACCAAATGATTTTCTCTAATATTGCAGAGGTGGTGGGTTTGAACCCAGGCAGGCAGTTTTAAGTAATTTATTTCATTACCACTGCTCTCAAAACAGTAAAGGAACGTCGTGAATAACGGGCATGTCCTTGAACCAAAAATTGGAAGACATGTACACCCGCACTAGGCCCGCGTGGTGGAATATCTCCCCCTTGAAGAGAGGAGGCCTGTCTCCCAGGCGTGGGAATATGCGTTGCGTCTATTTGTCATAGCTTCTGTCTATCTATTTACGGGTATTTTAATACTGGGGGTATTAAAATACCCGTAAATAGATAGATTAAAATACCGGTTCAGGGTTACGAAGTTTATTGGCAACTTTTTCCTCAAAGTTAACGTTGGGTTGTCGCTGTACATTTCCTTAATTATCGCTTCTTAACTGTCGCTTGCTTCGCGTTCGCTAGTCAAATGCAGGCTGACTCTGCGGCATGTGTAGTAATCGCAACGCCCCCGTAAGGGGGCGTGGCGAGCGACGCCTAGGGCTTTGGCCCCCTGGTCGCTGACTCAAATTTTATCGCGCGGACCTCTCACTTTGTTCGGCTGCAGTGGCCTGTGAGATTTAGTGACGTGCGTGAGTTGCGCACGTCTGTGAATGATTGCAATATGTTTTTCTGTAGGCGCGCCACATAACCCACTCACGGTACTGCTTTCTTCACCGCTTTCGACACCTCGGCGGTCAGTCCCCGCCATGTGAAACCCCCAGTTGCCTGAAGGAAGCCCAGCGGAGGACGACCAGCGACAGAGGTGCCGACTCGACGCTCCTACAGAATAAGGATGTAATTACCCCCGCCCGTCCGGTCACCAGCTATGTACGGTTACCTTTCGGGCTAAGGGGTACTTATGTGTGAGTATGGGCGGCATTGTATTGTATTTGTAACACCGCCCAGTGTCGACGCGTACCGCTGCCCGCGCTGCGCATACGCGTAAGAGTTAAGCGTCTGTGGAGTAAAGTGACTGATCGTCGCGCAACGTGCCTATATTAACTTAGCACAAGCTACGCGACGAGTGTATGTATGTAAGTGTGGGAGTTCAGTGTGCAAGTGAGCTGTGTGTAGTCTGGGTGCGGCTCAGTTGGGAGTCCAGTCCGACTCAGCGCTGGCGTCACGGCGCTTTATATAGGCCAGCTGGTCGAACATTCGAGACCTCTCTAGAATTAATAATTATAGCGCATAATTTCGAGTACGTTCAGCAAGTACCTACAGGTATTTCCCGGAAACGAGTTTTTTGTAGAAATTTCAATGTCGTCACTTCGTTTACGATGTTTATGAAACCTGTACCATTCGATAGACCACCCTAGGTAGACAATGCGTTTTATATTGTACCACTATAATGCCTAGGTCTCGAGATTTATTTTTTATGTTATGTACTGTATGCCACTGGATATTGAACCTTACGCCATCGACATAAGGTGTATTCGTAACACTATCAACCCTGGATTTTGGCCGAAACCGTAACTTATATAACTTATAACTGCATCAAACGCTGAAACTGAACCTTCGGTCGGACACCAGTTAACTTACTCATATTCCGGATCTTCCTCATTCTCCTCTAGAGAGTCGCTGTTATCGTCATTTTCAGGCTCGTCACTGTTTTCACTTCGCCTGTAAATTATACAGACTTATGTTACAAAATAAGAGCTATTTATTGTATTTTGAACTTTATTCTAATTAACGAAGATTTTAATACAAAATTGAAAACTTTGACTTAAATCAAATATGGAGATCTTAGTAAAGTTCAAAACACATTAACTAGATTATACGTAATATTTTGATTTCCAAATAATAAATAAACTCATTTTGTCTATATATCCATATATAGAAAATTTACCTTAATTTATTGTAATGGTAAGCATCGCAAGAAATATTCTAGTTTTCAGCTGACCAACAATTACGGATAAAAATACTGCCATTTGGATACGGTACAAAGGTAATGTCATATTAGTACTTTGAAATTATGCATCGAAACTACATTTTAGTGTTTTGTGTGATTTAGGGTTCCATAACTTAAATGTTGCCTCTGGCCCATGAGGCCTGCATGTTACCACTAACACTGTTAGAGGGAGGAGCCAGTAACCAATTCTGTCAACAATTATGGGAATGTAAACGTTCTGGCAAAAATTCTATGTAGTAAAAATACGGCCGAAAGTAATTTCCTAAAATTTTATGACTTATACTTTAACAAAAATAAATCTAATTTCTGACCCTGAAATTTAGTTCACCCCGTCCACATAGGACTGCCAGAAATGAGCTTTTCAGCATCTGTAGGTATTAAGGTTTTACGATGAAGACAGTTTCGCGACTTTTGAAATGACCACCTAAAATTGGGTTGTACCCTAAAAAATAATTTAATGTTCATCAGATAGATTTATAAAAAATATAGAACACATATTTTTTATTTCATTCAAATACTTAGGAAGATATTTTAATTTAAAATGTCGCATGATGTCACGTCGTGGTACAAATTATACCACGGCGTGACGTAATTAGCCCCCACTCCGTAACTTTAATACGCTATATCTCAGTAGTTTTTGGTAATTTCGACAAAATAAAAATACGAGTTTTAATATTTTTTATTGTCTATAAGACGGACTAATTATTATTTTTTTATTTTCATACCTTGGATACATCCCTATTGGTCACTGGCTCTTGGCCTGTGATCCCACGACCATAACGATATTGAAAAAAAAAAAAAAAAGAAAAAGCATACCCACTCACCGACTGATGTTCACGTTGGGCAGCCGGGCTTGTTCTGTCATGTTCTGCAACCAATACGGCTCCATATGGGACATTTTCGTGTTTACGATATCACTACCATGGAGAAAGTTGTTCAGCTTTATTGTAGGGTCGACAGAAGGTCCAACTACACGAAACTATCACAAATCAACCTTGAGCCTTAATGGTTTAGAGATAAGTTGAAAATCTAATAAGGCATTCTGACAAATTGTAGTACTTTGATGTGCTGTCGTCTGTACCACACTCTTAATTTGGATGGTCTTTGAAAACTTACTCCATATAAGATAGTTCCGCCAAAATGTCCGCCCTATACCACTTTTTATAAGTATTATAAACTAGCGCTTGGCCGTAATCCCGCCCGGTAAGCAGTGATGCAATCATTGGTTATATTTTAATAAGAGCCTATTCACTCTAGCCATTTCCTAGTGCTGGAGAGAAGTGGCGCTACAGAATCCCCAGCAGTACCTAGTGAGTAGAGGTGTCTTATTCAGTTAGAAATACTTGGCTTCTATACAATTAATATTATGATAAATAGAAAATTAAATTAAACTATTTGTTATATCAATTAATATTAAGCACAATATAAAGATTATTTAAGCACATCTGATCATTAAAGATAATATATTCCTAGTTTTTTAAATAAGTACCAAGCAGTTACTACCCACCAGACAAATTCTTGCCGCCAAGCGATTCGTCGTGTTCCGCCATGATGTCTGGTGAAGCCGTACGGAGGACGGGTCTGAGCTGTTGTGTTGCGATGTGTGCCGAGTACGATGCGCCAAATGTTGTTGTGTCGGGAGTTTGGTCGTGGAGGGTCTCCAGATCAATCTCCCTCTGGCGCAGCATCGTTGGTCGTGTTGTTGGGTTTAACATTGCATCACCTCTCTCAACTGCCGTGTTCCTTCCTATTCACTCAGTTTTTTTAGTGAATATGCTCTTAATAAACTAGCGCACTTTACCATCAACGATTGCATCACTGCTTACCACCAGGTGGGATTGCGGCCAAGCACTAGTTTATAGTTATATAAAAAAGTAATATAATATTATAGAATACTAGCTGCCCCGTGCGAAAAATTCGCACTATACTAATAATTTGAAAATAGTATTCCATGGTACCAGGGACGAATATCTGTCGATTGGTGGGTCGGACGTTCAGATTGGTTCGATAGAAAGAGAGAAAAAGGGAGAAAACGGTTTCAGACCCTTGGAGAAATAATATATGGCGATTAGTAATCCTAAATGCATATAGATTTATAATACTCACAACAGTCACAACACAGTTCATTTACAAGCAACATACAGGCATCATGTGAATGGACACTATTAGAACATTTTTTTTTTAATTTTGCCCCACACTAGGAAATACCTACACCTGTACCGTGAGTGCGTTTACAAATATTTAAAGTCACATACACAAACAGCCCGGCCCGGAATAACTATCTGTAGGCCATACAAATATTTATTCTGTGCGGAAATCGAATCCGCCACAGGCAGCGCAGCAGTCGATGGCCCAGCCACTGCACTAACGGTGTCGTCAACCACACACATTAACTGCAACTCAAACTGTAGGTAAGCTAAGATTAATCACCGCTTATTATAGTGTCTGGCTATAGGTTTACAGTGACTAGACACTAGAGGGCAATAACTGATCACGGCGCCGAACACAAAAAAATAAGTCAGATGGTGTTATGTACCGAAAGAGATTAAACTTTGCCAAGTTCAATCTCTGCCAAGTATCTCAGTTCTGTCGATCAGAGATGATTTCGTCACTATTGAGATGATTATAACAGAAGCAGAGTTATTGTTTCGAGATCCGTGAGTCATGGACTAAGCTTATATATCATGTAAGCTGCTGCAAAGCTGGCACGCTATACACTTTTTGTTGGAAAATGAGCCAGTTTTGACTTTAATCTGTTGGCGATGCGATGGATGCACTCCATGATGGAATGAAGGCTAACGGGCTACGTGAAAGGGAACACCGGCATTGGCAAAGAATTCCAAATTTTAGCTGTGCGCATAATAAATGTGGAGGTGAACCGTTCAGTACGACTACTCGATATGTAGACCAAGTGGACAATAATTCAGGCAGCTGGAATTCTATTGAGCCATCCTATGAGTTGCTGCAATGCATACTCCATACAGGAACAGACCTGAACTTGGCACAAACGAACAAGCTGTCCAGATATGCAGTACCGCATAGCTTAATTATTAGGATAACCAGCTTTTGGAATGTCTGTGCATTTTACTCGACTGTTGAGCCGAGATTTCATCAACTCCATGCCCAAAAAGTTTCAGGCGGATGGTAACTATAATGATGCACCTCGGAAAGTAGAATATAGTATTGTAACTGGCTCCTTTTGGCTGTGACCATGTAGTGAGATATCTTTCTATAACTGCACTTAGGCAAAAAAAAAGGTAATTTGGGACTCAACAGTTCATGGTTTTGTCGAAGTTTTTCAACAAAGTTTACCTAAAATGAACCCTGCAGTTCCGTAAATCAACTTCTGAATCTATCAGCTAACCGGACAGTATCATCCTCATACCGACAGCCTTTAAGGCGGCAGGTTGGCAGTGTTGGTGGCTTGTAGTGGATAGTTGAAAGGAGCCAAGGGTCAGAGACAAAATAATAATCGAAGGGGTCTCCGTCCAGCTGAGGACTTATGTACTGTCAGTGAATGGGACACAAACTTAATTAGTTTATGAAAATTCCCGCATCATCTCACTACCTATTCCACAGCACGGACATCAAGCAAAATAACAAAATCACAAGTCACCGTGATCGTGACGCCATCGACAAAGGAAATCTACGAATTGCCGGGTATCTTTATATAATCATCTCATAAAACATACGATACGGTTTGTTTGTGCAGACCAGCGCCGTGATTTCTCCCCTCAACCAGCAGTCTACGTGTATGCTATCTTGGTTCTTTAGTTTTTCTTTTATCTAAGACAGCTTGTGAGAAAGTGATAAGTGTGTGTCCATATTTATTTTGATTTGACCCGTAAAACGGAATAAAATTGCAATATTTATACAAAAAGAATGATTTAATCAAAGTGTTTCAATCATCATTTTACATAACCATAATATTACATTCATTTCAAAAGATAACTAAACTTCGTCTCTACTCGTTTAGTTATATTTAACAAATTTTATTATTATATAATTAAGTTATTTAAAAAATATCTTTTATAAGGTGATAGAGTTTACGCTTGCGGCTTCCTCTCATACAATTTGTATGACACATTTACATCACTGACATAACACATGAAAAGACTTTCTCGATGCCGATGAAAAATTTCCATTAAGTTTAAAGCAGTTCAGTGCGTCTGACTAAATTGTAGATCTCGAACACATGATCTAATATCATTGTAATATCATTCCGCAACAGATTTTTTAAGCTTGACGAGCCAGAGATTTATTATAAAAATTGTTAATACTGCACACGTTTTGTATGAAAAAATCGCCAAGAGCCTTATTGTAGTTTATTTTTTTTTCTTATGTGAATGACAACTTATTTGTTGTACTACGTATGGCAAATTTATAATACACTACAGTTTATAATAATTATTAGTAAGATTAATAACGGAACTACTTAAGCCTTGTTCATTAAAGCGGCATCGGGAATACTGTTTTAAGACGGATATTATTAGTATCCTTTATTCAAGGGCTTTTATTCGTTACTATTTTAAGAATACTTTTATATTTTTAAATACTTCAAAATTATTAGCTCATTTATGTAAAGAACTGAGAAAGTGTAGCTGACTTTAGAAATTACACATTTAACAAAATATATTTGTATGGTGGATTGTGGCCCCTTGGATATTCCTTCTCATGTACCTGACCTAGAGAGACCTGTGTACTAGCAGTGGGAGTATATAGGCTTAAGTTATATACGTATATATTACTAAGATACAGGATTGCCTATTTTAGGAGACAGGGAGACATTATCTTTATACATACGTGTAGATATTTCATGTTATATTGTAGGTACATTTGCTCTTATTGTCATCTCATGATCATGTGGGTTTGTCATAATAAATATTATTATTATTATACAACGTTATTTTTTATTTATACGAATTCTGAATTTAGTTTGTTCAGAATAAGCAACTGAATCGATTCCAATAATTTTTAAACCATGTTATATTTTTTTCCCAAGTATATTTGAAAATGTTGCAGTGTGGTTACCGAGCGCACGACACAGTTCATAGCGGATAATAGTGTCCTAGGACCCACGCCGCGCCGCGTCGTTTTTTTTTTTAATAATGTGGCACTAGTTATGACTTTGTGCCAATGTCAAGTAAAATAAAAATCTTCAAAAGTTCTTCTTTCTTTCTCTTATGGCTTCGCACGGTTTGTGCATTTAGCCAATGTCACGTAATGAATTATTCATGTCGAAAAAGACGGCCGCGCGTACCGAACACAGATGAAGATTTGGTACAAAGCCATGATGTGGCCACTATGCTACAATATTTCACTGTTCTTTATGAATTATTCACTGAATGCACTTTTTACTACATAAATCACACGTTTTTATTTAGTAAACGACACTATAAATAATTTAAAAGTCCAATGAAAAACGAGCGTGGCACTCATCTTGGCTTCCCGCCAAAAACTCCCGCCGCGTCGTTGCAGACCCGAGCGCGCGAGCAGCGCGTTGACCATACTTTTGTTGGGACAACTAGGTAACATAATAAGCTCATAACTTTGTGGTTATTCATGACAGCTTTTTGAAATTTTGTTCATAAGTTCTTTACATAAAAATACTAAACACCTGTTTCGGGTTTTGCATATACAAAAAATAACGTTGTGTAAAAAGTTGTATTTATCGGGACAAATGAGATTGTATTTACATTAAACTACTTATTCAGGACAAACATGAGCATCGTATTTTAATTATATATAGTAGTATATTAATTATTCAACTATGCGCGAATCTGTCGATTATATTTCTGCATCGTTCTCACACGGTTGATTTCAACATGAATGATGTAATCAAATATTTGTAACAATAGCTTGAAAATTTAAAAGAGTGTCCATGGAGTTTCTTGCCCGTTCTTCTCCATAGGTCCCTCCATACTCTTTGGAATGGGCGACTAGCTTCATCTTATTGACTGACCGACCTTCTGACAATTCAAAAGTGCCTGTAACTGGTTTATTTGAAATAAATGATTTGATTTGAGCCGATTTGAGTCATTACAGAACTACATAATTAATTTGTTTGTCGTCGGCGGAATTGCGTGACTGTAATAAGTAGGAAACCTGCTTTTGTTTATCTTTGGAAATCATAAAAAAAACTTGTTAACAAATAATGCGAAAGAAATTTAGGAAGGTGACGTTCAGAACACATTTTAAATATTGTAAATTTAAGATTACTACTGAAACGGGCGCCATTTTTAAGCAGAAACATGGTATAGCAAAATTAATATGTACAGCATTTTCATGCAAGCCACAATAAGAAACAAATTTTAACGAATTAAGGTATGTAGTATTTGGATCAAATTACTATGAACACTAGTCATCATCATCATCATCATCGACCTTTAGTCGTCCCACTGCTGGGCACAGGTCTCTTCTCATACAGAGAAGGAACACTAGTAATTACATATTATTTTCTTGATAGTGATGAACAGCGCAACACGTGTGTAGACCAAGCGACTGTATCTACTTTTATTCGGAAACGTATTTTACGAATTGATAACAATGGTGCGGTGCCATATGTCAATTTCCTGTAACCATTATTATAAACGTTTTGTCACAGATAAATCTCCGATACAGTTTGTACTAAGGTTGGCTTAACTAAGCATATCCAACATCCTACTGAGAATGAGTAAGTGTAGAAAAAAGGTGGTGTAGTGTGCAGTATAAGTACCACTTAATAAACCTAAAACTTATAATATAATAGATTTCTAATTTTTATCTTGAATTACTTGGTTGCGGTTAAGAAGTTCACCGAAAGTATTTTTTTTAAATTTTAAATACGTATTTCGCAAGAAATATGCAAATATAAATTCAAAATTCAAATAAGCCGCCAAAACGATTTATTCAGCAATATGGCATCGGGCTTTGTAAGTGACGTCACAAGCGGGTTTCGGTTCCGCAGTGGTGTTTGTTTATTTGTTGTTGTTATCTAATAAAATGGTTTACAAGTGGTGTGATGTAGCGGGTTGTACAAATACATCGATAAAAGCCCCCGAAAAACTGTTTGTAAGTTTGCCAAAAACAAGCGTTGATGCGCGTATGACGTCATCGTGACATTAACCAATCCGGATTGTTTCACAATGTGTGGCGCGAGAAACAAAAAGCTAAACATATTTTTGTATTTTGGATATATTCATTGTTATTGTTTTTATTAAAACTCGTGTGAATGACATAAAGAACCCTCATTTTATGCAATTAAAGCAAATAATCACAAAAAAATTAATACTGTCAAATAGCCTATTTAAAGACACTACACTATTTGAAAATTGTATTGTACTGTACACTATTACACACCAAGAACAAGAGAAATATATAGTAATGTCTCTGTCTAATGAGCTGTACAAAAACTTACGAAGAAATGGAAAGGAAGAAGTACCTACTACGTGTTTTATTATGTAATGGTTCATTGTCTCCGAACTTCTTTAGTTACCTAGATATTGCACACGCGATTGACCAGTAACGGCAAGACAAAGTACGAAATCACGTCAATTTAATTTTTCAGTAGTTTGCCTCTGTAGTCCGCATTTATCAAAAATATTAATAATAATCTCTTTCTTGTTCTCAGTGCGATATTTAGATGTCCAGGTAGCTACGATAAATTTGAGATTTTTCGTTCAGATGCATGCACTTATAATTTCGTTTCATGGTACAAATTAGCAGCACGAACACACGGTCTACGTAATGTTGGTTTAAAAAGTTAGTCTTCGTTTAAGTATGTAAGAGGTCTAATAGTGCTACCATTTGTCGACATTAATTTCGAGTGGCGCTGCTACGACTCCTATGCAAAATGAGTGGATGGCGATACGATAACGGCGAGTCTAGTAGTATTTTACTAGATGTTCGTGGTGCGGGAGACGGACACGGGCGCTAGTAGGGACAGCCGGGCGCCCAGTGGCCGCGCGCGCCGCAGCGGAAGCAGCGCCCGTAGCCGCCGTAGTAGGCGTCGGCGCGGCCCTGCACTAGCGCCGCCGGTCTATCACCACTGTCATATCCCGCTCCTAAAGATCAAATGTTCTATTCAATTATCTGGAAAGGATTCATTAGAATTAAGATTAGAATCTTCTTGGAAGAAGGCGCACTGTGTCGTCTTCATTTTTTGTTTTATAAAAAAAGAAAAAAATACGTGTCTAGTATTTTTTGGAAATCTAACTGACGGACTTGTGACGTCCACTTGTCACAAGGGTAAGCATTTGGTGTAATAAAACCACTATAGTACTACTAATGATAGTCGTGCTACACGTGCAGCTGGCTTGATGGCCTGCTTGCTAATGACCCCACCTCGCGCCTCGCGCCCGTATTTATACCATTCTTTTTTTTGGGACAAAACCCGCCACACTGTTCCCAACCCACTGTAACTCCTGAAAGCCAGAATCAACAGTGGAGACCGCCAGAAAAACGCCGAGCAATGAAGCTCGACGAGTCCCGGAGAAACGATTCAACTGTCTTGGGTCCCGCAACGAAATTAATCAGAAAAGAATAGCGGAGGAGTAAGAAAAAAGATATTTTTTCCACTTCCCTCCATAATAAGCAGGAGACAGAACAGAACAGAATCGGCACAAAGGGACATTATTGCAACTGGGAGAAGCCCAGATTGCCAAGCACCACGGAATAACATTTGATTAAGTTAATGGGTCCTAAGTAGGTATGTGCTGTTACAATTGATTCCAATAATAGGTATGGCAAAAGCGCCTGAACGCACGGAAATTAGTTCTAGTTTCTACAAGGTCCGTATAATAAACAACTCCGGATGTAACTTGTACACTATCCAACATAATATTGCGTTCATTCTGCCAAAGAATACACTCCCACAAGATGTGATGTGCGGACTGTTCAAATTCACAGTTCGATGTAGAACAATTGACACAAAGGCGAAGGAATTTATATTGGTTTATTTAGTTATACATTAATCGTCACAGGACTAATTAGTTTTTTTTAGTCAAATACCCTATTGTAAATGCTATGCTTGTGTTGCCAGCAGCGTTGAATACCTAGAGGTAGCATCGAATGTGAATAACATAACTGTCATAAGTCATAACTGAAGTTCGATATTATCTTATTTCACGACAATTGTGGGTTAAATGACACGCCTGACAGAAAGAAAATCGTTTAAAATAGAAATACAAGAGACACAACTAAGTTCGGTTTCACACATACCCCATTCCTCGTCGGCGCCATTGTCAGATCCACTATCACCATCGCTGGTCGCGTAGAAAAAGGGGTCGACGTAGTCCCTGCAAACAACATTTATTGGATTATTTCTCTCACAAAATTTTGTAGGTAAGATTAAATAATAGAGTCGGGTTGATGTAAGTCGCGGGGCGTAGTTACTGTTTCGATTAGTGATGTAAAATGAAAAAAAAAAAAAAAACAATTTGTTTTTTTTTTCACTTTCTTGAAAAAAAAAATAGCGTCGTTGTTTTTTTTCTAAATTTGTTTTTTTTTTCTAGCCTACATTTTAGTTCAATTATAAATTAAATTTGTAATTTGTATAATAAATCAACATATTATTTATTCATAATTCACTACTTCCAACAATAAATCACAAATTCACAACTCAATTTTTTTTTTAATATATATATATATATATTATAATCTAGCGCTTGACCGCAATCTTGCCTGATGGTAAGCAGTGACGCAATCGTTGATGGTAAAGCGCACTAGTTTATTAAGAGCCTATTCACTCTAGCCTTGAAGACACTCAAATTCTAGTCCGACGGGAACACCGCCGCTGGCAAATTGTTCCAGTCCCTCGATGTACGCGGTATAAAGGAGGAGACAAAACGCTTCGTTCGGATCGTAGTGGTGTTAACAACGTAAGTATCAGTAGTAATCATGCAATTCCCTCGCACAGTCCCCAAAATGCATCCTAAAGAACACCGAAAGGCTGGCTACTCTACGCCTGTGCTCTAGGCTTTGGAGACCATCTCGAGTTAGATCAGGGTCACCAATCAGCCTCTTCGCACGCCTCTCCACTGAATCCAAAGTGGCCAGGTGACACTTAGCAGCACCAGCCCAAATGTGGGGTTGCAGTACTCCACACACGAACGGACCTGTGCTGTGTGTGTGTGTGTGTGTGTGTGTGCTGTGTGTGTGTGTGAGAGAAGCTGCCCAGGTGTGAAGTACTGCCGGACCTTTGCGATAACGCCAAGTTTCCTGGCAGCCACCTTGGCCTTGGACTCAATGAACCGCCCAAAGTTAAGGTTCAAGGAAATCTCAACTCCCAAAAGCTGAAGGCGGTCGGAACACTCCAAGGACACATTTCGAAAAGTAGGAGCCAAAGTGAACGGGTTCCTTTTGGCGGTGAAAAGACACGCCTGTGTTTTGGCGGCATTGAATGCTACAAGATTGGCATTGCCCCATTCGGAGACTGCCTGCAGTGCAACACTCGTTCGCTCAACCATGGCCTCTCTTTCGGACCGGATTGATTCCCTACTAGCCCGAGCACCCGGCAGGTATCTCTCTACAACTGTGCTGTCATCTGCATACCCATAGATACCGGGCATCAGCAGATCGTTAATATGCAGCAGGAACAGAGTTGCAGAGAGAACAGACCCCTGAGGAACACCGGCATTAGTTGACATGGGCTCAGAAGAGCATCCGTCGACAACAACTCGGAGGGACCGTTCAATCAGGAAGTCTTTTACCCAGCCAGTCAGGCTAGGGGAAATGCCGTACGCTGGAAGCTTACTCAAAAGGCCAGCGTGCCATACCCGGTCGAAGGCCTTCGAGACATCAAGGGAGACAGCAATCGCTTCCCATTCCTCTCGAGGGCCTCGCCCCACAAGTGAGTGGCATACACTAGCAGGTCCCCAGTTGACCGATTGCGGCGAAACCCGTACTGTCGGTCACTGAGGAGATCGTTACCTTCCAGGTATGCCAAGAGGCGTGAGTTCAATACTCGCTCCATAATTTTGCAAAGTATGGAGGTGATCGAAATCGGCCGATAGTTGGGCGGATCGGCACGACTACCCTTCTTGGTCACGGGCTGCACGTTAGCAAGCTTCCTGGACTTGGGCACTATACCAGTCCTAAATGAGAGGCGATACAAGCGCGTCAATACATGAGACAACTCGGGCGCACATGCTTTAAGAACAGTCGCTGGTATACCATCCGGACCACTAGCCTTATTCACGTCCAGACGACACAGTACTCTCAGAACCTCCTTGTTCCTAATGCGAACCTCAGGCATTGAAGCTCCGCAATGAGGTAATTTTTTTTTCTATTGTTGTTGTATATCAATGAATGTTGCCAATATTTTTATGAAATTTTGGTACTATTTTATCAGAAAAGTACCGCAGGTTCAAGAATAAACCTAATACTCTATTATGTACTCTTAAGTATTAATTATTTAACGGTAAATGCCATAACAGTTTCAGATTTCATGCTCTTAAAAAAACATGGTCCAGAAAAAAAAAACAGATTTTTTTTTCACATTAGAAAAAAAAACGATTTTTTTGCAACACTAGTTTCGATTACACAATATACATCAAAACAATCTAGGGATGTTTATAACTTGAAATAAATGATGATGAATACCTAAAAATCTAAGAAGAATTTTCCGATATAGTAAGTAGAAGACTTCTGTATAGGTTATTTTAAGGCCTTTAATCCATACTAATATTATAAATGCGAAAGTAACTGTCTGTCTGTCTGTTACGCTTTCCCGCTTAAACCTCTTAACCGATTTAGATGAAATTTGGCACAGACAATCTTTAGACCCTGAGAAAGAACATAGGCTACCTTTTATCCCGGAAAAATTTGATGTTCCCAAGGGAAATCTAAAAAGCGCGATATAAACGAACTCCACGCGGGCGAGGCCGCGGGCGGAAAGCTAGTATTATAAATGCGAAAGTATCTCTGTCTGTCTGTTTGTTCGGCTTTCACGCCAAAACTACTGAACCGATTGTAATGAAATTTGGTACACAGATGTCTAGAGCCTGAGAAAGGACAAAACATCCCGCTATGAATAATAGGAGCAGAGCAGGAACAAAAAATGTTGCGAAAACGGGAGCAAACGCAGATGTAGTACATATTGCTCGCATTATTTTAACAGGCGCTTATTTTATGTCAACCGAGCTATTTCAGTTTGAAGCTTACGCGGGTGAAACCGCGGGGCACAGCTAGTAATAAATAAAAAACATTCCGTGACTTTTGTTCTAAATTTAAATTAATAGCCAAAGAAAAGTAAGTAGTAAAAAACTTTCTTCTATACATAAAGCCACCGATTGTTCTTACTAAAATTAAATTGCCTTGTTGTGGTATGAGGTTCCATGTTCTTTGCAAGTGTTTGTAAAGTTCTTGTCCGTTTTACTCTGTTATGGTGGAGTGTCAAGACTTATCCCTCAGAGAATAGAGGGCACGATGTTAAGTAACAGACTGGTAACTTACTCGTTCTCCTCGTCCTCCTCCCAGCCGAGCTCGTCGCTGTACTCGGGCGTGATGTCAGCAGAGCTGTCATCTCCTCTACAAACAATACAAACATTCTTCTTAGTTAGTTATTCTCTGATTTATACTTTAGCTCGTCGTTGGGGAGATGTACAGCTACGGACGTTTCTGACTGCGAATACACTTCATAATACCATTTCTTATAATTTATTTATTCATGCAAAACAAATTAGCATGCAAACACTTTACCATACATTTCATGGCGAAAAAATTCTCCATATGGTCGAAAAAGTTCGACAGTTCCTTTTTTTTTGGATATACAACGTGTAACATAAAGGGTATATACATAACAAAGGCACGGCATCTTTACATGATATCAAACGATATTGGAAGGGTTTTTTAATCCTATCTCTTTATGTTAGGAAGTTATGAGGAAAAACACCGCCTGTGATCGGCTACTATCATACTAGTCACACAGAGATATTGAAGACATTTATCGGATTTTGGCAAGTAACGTGACGGGTAACGAGTAGTTATTAACGTATGTAGTGTGCTGCCACGTTTGTTATAATTTGATTTTAAGAAACACACGAAACCAAAAATTTGGTACCAATTTTTTGAGTATTTTATTTTGAGTTGAAACCCTTCCGATATCGTTTGATATCATCTAAAGATGCCATGCCCCTGGTATGTATATACCCTTTTTGTTACACGTTGTATACAGTTATAGTTAATAACTTTATTAAAAATGCCGTATTTAGGCCAAACGACAACGAAGTTAGAACATGATTTCTTTGTCATAATCTCAGCAGCTCACTGCTGGATATAGGCCATCAAAATTGCACGCCATTCAGCTCAATTCTTGCCGACTCACAACCTGTTGCTACCAGCCACTTCGCAATGATCATCGGTCCACAAAATCAAAAGTACCTAAAGCATTTATCCATACTTAATATTATAAATGCGAAAGTAACTCAGTCACTCTGTCTGTCTGTTACGCTTTCCCGCTTAAACTTCGGAACCGATTTTGATGAAATTTGGCACAGACAATCTTTTGACCCTGAGAAAGGACATAGGCTGCCTCTTATTGAAAAAAAAATTGATATTCCCGAGGGAAATCTAAAATGCGCGATATAACCGAACTCCACGCGGGCGGAAAGCTAGTTTCAAATATAACCAATTACAGGTGCCTAATTTTGAATTGTCAAAGGGTCGGTCAGTTAGTAAGATGATGCTAGTCGCCCATTCCAAATTACACCACCTAGCCTAAGAGCGATCAAGAACACCTGACCAGTGTGGCTACCATCAGTTTTCATTACGAGACTCGATCATACGCTTCGACCGCGTTTGGCGCTCTCATTGGTTGAGAGTTCTTATAACCTTGAAGCGGGCCAATCGATGTATCAAACGCGGTCAATATCGAGGATTGAGTGTCTTCGTAATGAAAACTCATGGTGGCCACACTGTAGCCTCATTGCGTAACACACTACATCATCATCTCAGCGTTAATCCCAGTCGCATCCGAAGCTTTTCAGCTTTTGGAGTCTAGGGTCCGCTTTACCAATATAACTGCTGATTTTGGCCAAACTTCGATATTTTCCGTGAAGCGACTCCGTCTGACCATCAGAAGGTGATATTGAAGCATTGCAGTTAGACCAATTGTTGGACTTTTTGAGGGCTCCAATAACCCGTAACGACTGCCACTAGATGTTCGTATGGCAACCGGGACCAACGGCTTAACGTGCTTTTCGAGGCACGACGCGACCAGTGTAACTATTCATATTCATGCATACAAATATGCACTGCGCGGGGATCGAACCCGCGCCTCCTTGCGCAGCAGCCGCGTTCGCTACCGCTACGCCACGGAGGCTGTCGTTGGTGTAACATACTATTACTATCAATTGGAATAATTTTGAAGCATATTCCTAATTCATTTCTCCATATTTTCGAAAAATCTACCTCTTCTTGAACTGTCAAAATGTAAGCCAATTGCTACTGATAGTATGTTACGTACCTAATTACTCTGCAGATTTATTAGTAATTTTGTTTTAATTTTTGAACACAGTCATTCTTGTACCTACTACAGATAATTAACAGGACAACACAAATTATTTTCTGGGTGTCTTTATTCTAGATTCGTTACAGGTGTAGTTCCTTCCTTTCATATAATTTAGTGATGAGGCTAAGAGAATAAATGCAACTCAAATATAATATTGAACAGTTCAAATAAGCATACCGATAGGAGTTGGCGTCGGCCTGCCGGGTTTCCGACTCGAGTTCTGCAACCAATACAGCTTCATAAAGCTATTCATATTTTACAACTCGCCTTTATTAGTTTGCGTCCCATTAAAAACAAGTGAGTGCTAACCCTACCTAAGAATCCACAATAGAACAAGGTTTGAGTTGATCAGGTCAAGTTACATTATTGTAAAATAACTTTAATGTCTTACAAGATATGTAATTCCTCCTGTGCGTTAATGTCACAGCCATAAGCTACGTGTGTTATGTGAGTGGCGGCACTAAGAATGTGCGAGATTAGACCAGCGTAAAGCACTTAACATAAATTTAGTTTGTAGACAACGTAATAGGGCTATTGTCCCTTACCTTTTCATATCTATAACCACTAATATTTTATACAGTATGTTAAATAACAGAGGGCGTTCCCTTAAACTCGTTAATATATATCATTAATAGATTAAAATAAAATATCAGCATAGAAAAATAAGCATAAAAAAATCCGAAAAAAAAATTCTAATTGGAAATAAATTTGAAACCTCCTGTTTTAAATCAAAATAGTAGTCGTCATGTATAAATAAATTGCGACGTTGCCGTCTTTCATGTTCGCGTGTACAGTGTGTTTCTTTTACATGTCAATTTAAAATTTTTATTGAATATTTTCTTATTGGAAAAAATTTTAAAACATTTTGTTTTCGAATGGAAATATTTTTTTTAGCATGTATGTATGCTATACTACTTCGGGTTAACGGGAACGCCCTCTGTTAGTTAACATACTGTATATGTAAATATTTTTCTTTTGTATACAAAGTGGTGATGACAATAAATTAAACATCGTGTACCTCAAACCATACTCAGTCTACCCATAAAAAAATAATGTAAATATATCCATTAGGTACTTTAGGAAATAATTTTAAATTTTTCACATTTTCTACATGATGCACATGTTGATAAGGAAGCGCTTTCAGGTTGATGACCGCCGCATCCATCGGTACTGAACTTTAATAATAATCTAATAATGATCTATCTATGAATTTAATAATGATCTTAGGTCATAGGTATTTTAAAGGATGTTCTATACCATTTCCAATTTTATGCGATTTAGTTTGTTTGAAATTTTCATTTTGTTATTGTTGATGCTAGGTCTTTTTCTATGTTTAGGATTATTACTATGAACTAGCATTGTCCGTGTTTTCATTTATTGTCGTATTAGCAGCACCACTCTGTATATGTATGGGGTAAAAACTGTTATAAATGCTAGTTTATCCTTCGTTTACAATATTTGAAATAACACATAACTTTCACAAAATCGTGTGAGATTCGAGTATAGTAATACCCCGGACTTATGCGATGGGTGGGACTGAGCGCTATCCGCGTAAGTCGAATTAGCGTAAGTCGGGGTACAATTTTGCATATAAAGACATACAAAGTATGTTTAAATGGGACTGGAGACTAAATAAAACAATAATAATTTAGGAAATAGTATCTAATTCTAGATAATATGACAAACTATATTAATAGAGTGTATAAACACAATCCGAAGTTATTTTGATGTAGAAGGTTTCATAAATTGCAAAGACATTAAAGTTATTAAATTGTAACAAAGTCGTCTGACGAGTCAATGACTTTTTCTTCTCCCGTAATATCTCCTCGTAGCATCCTAGTAATTCTTTTATTCCATGTTTTGTAACAAAAATGCGCTCTTCATTGGAGTCTATGCTTTCCAAAATTGTTAACCCTTTTTCAATCGAACTGAGGGCTTCTTCTTACAAAAAAAGAATAGACGAGAAAATTAAATCGCGTAACTGCGAATTCGCGTAAGCCGAGGTAGCGTAAGTCGGGGTATTACTGTATACCATATAAATGTTTCTGGGATACAGATCTCGGTGAAATCTTGTTGTTTGACAAATTTCATTTAAAAAAAAGACAGCTATGCAGAATTGCAGTCCTATCTGAAGCATTTTGTTGAAACTTAATATTACTTCATCTTTGTAAACATAATTATACATTATAGTTAAATAATAAACAAAATGAAAATACATAGTTAAAAGTTTTACAAAATGAAATACTGCCTAATTCCAATAAAAGTTCAAGTACCTATTTAAATATGGATTGAAAATTGTTGACCCAAAAATGATCAAAACATTTTCTTTACTTTGGAGTTAATGTAGTGTTTTAGTACATTGAAGAAACTAAAATAGGCAGGTACACCCACCAAGAGATATTGCACAATAATTGCTAATAGTTTGTATATTTTAATCATTATTATTTGAATCCTAATGTAAATATTATTAAACTAAAATTATGATTACTAGATTGGACTTTCTCTTGCATTGTAACAAATTAAATTAAACAATATGTGTTCTTTCTGAATCAATCAAGAATTGATAGCCTTAATTATATTAAGACCTCTGTTTAATTATATTAAGACCTCAGCTCTGTTTAAACCTATGAAGGTCCTGTGATGTGGCTTTTAATAGCTATACTCTATTCGCGTTAGCATTAAACAGAAGAGGTACATAGAAGCAAAGATGCACAATATTTAATCTTCAAGACGGGTTTAAGTTTTTTTTAAAGATGATTGTTTTAAAATGGAATTTTAACAGCTCCAAAGAATGTTAAAAACAATAAAGAACTAAAAACCATAACAAAAATAGGTCAAAAACAGTTAAAAATAAAAAAATAAAAATGGTTTATTTGCACCTTAAAGTAAAGAAACACACAAAACAATTGTTTTACAATAAAAATAGACCTAAGGTAGGTAAGTTAACAGAACATTGAAAAAGTATCGACAAATGAATGATGAAATCAAATACAGCTTTACAGCACGTATTTTGTCGGAAGCCATTTTAACTCCGGATTGGGAAACATTTCAGATTTGGTAGACGTATAATGAAATATAAAGCTTTCCATGTACTGACAACCCCTATTTCTAAAACTTACATGGACACTCAGATTTGGTAGACGTATAATGAAATATAAAGCTTTCCATGTACTGACAACCCCTATTTCTAAAACTTACATGGACACTAGTAGTTTACGTAAAAATTAAATCATTTATTTAACTAAAAGCCTCATAAATTCAAAAGATAGATAGTTCAAATTAGTTGATTTAAGTATAACAGTTATATAAGTTGATTATAATAAATTGGGCATCAATCTTAAGTGTAACAAAGCACAAAATACAAAAATTGTACTTAAGTAGTGTAGAGTACACTTAGTAATAAATAAAAGTACAATTTTATTACAAAGTCTACCCTACTCTTTGTAAACAACCTTTTTTTTAATTTGTCTAATGCTATAGCAAATGACGAATAGATTCTATCATCAAACCGATATCAACAAATTTCAAAAGTCGAACCAAGTATTACACACATTTTCTAATTATTATATATTCTATTAACGACAATTTGAAAGCCTCTTATAAACAGTTATTAGTTAGAAAGCATTTACAGACGTCCCCTAGGTTTGGTTTTGCCCTGAAATATTTTCGTACTTATTTTACACAGGTCGTATAAGATAAGAACGAAAATAATTTGGGTGATGAATGCACCAATCAATTCATAACCTTTACTATTGTGTTGATATAATCGAATATGAAGCTGCATTGTTATCAACATGCATTTATAGCAAGAGTTTGAAATAATGAAACAAAAAGTCCGGATAAATATTAAGCTTAAAACCTTACATTCAATTTCCATTTCATTTACTGAATAAATAAATTAGTAATCTACGCCAAAATTGTAATAAAATGTAGTAAGGTAAATCATTGAATCATTGATAAAATATTAAACAGATACGATATATTCTAACAAACTGACCAAAAAAAATGTGCCGAACACAGCAGCAGCACACATGCATATTTTTTTTATTCGGCATACATTGGTACAGTGTGAGTGAGATGGGGCGCAATCTAAAGCATAGAGAAGAAAAAGATGGCTAGTGTTTGTCGTTTGCGCTGTTAGTGTTTGTCGTTTGTTTTTACGAGTGTATCGAGAGTGACTAAAGCGAGATACAGGACTTACTTCCTTTTGTACGCTTCATTTTTAGTGCGCTAGTGACATATCTACCTTAGTTTAATATTTTATCAATGCATTGAATGCAAATAAACATACAAATACGAGTAAAGTATGTTTTCCTATTGAAATATTAAAAAAATATTTATCAAATTTTATGCGCAAAATGAAATACAATTAATTTGTTAATATTTGTGTTTCAATATTCATTTAAACCACAAAAACATCCTCCATATCAATAGTTTTTAATATAAAGACCTTACAGAACCTTCGTTTTTTTTTTGAAGTTGGTTAAAGAATATTTTATCCTTTGAAAAGTCAGAGTATGTAACTTGACAGTTCAAATTGTTCAAAGCAAGTTAAAAAACTAAAACAAATAGGTTTTGGAATAGTAAACTTCAAAGATAACAAAAACATAATCATAGCTGAAGAGTTTGTTTGTTTGTTTGTGCGCGCTAATCTCAGGAACTACTGGTCCGATTTGAAAAATTCTTTTTGCGTTGGAAAGCCTAATAATCCAGGAAGGCTTTAGGCTATATAACATCCCGCTCTGACCAATAGGAGCAGAGCAGTAACAAAAAATGTTGCGAAAACTGAAGTCCACGCGGACGAAGTCGCGGGCAACAGCTAGTTTTTAATACAGGTTGTCACAACCATGATTTAATTAAACCTACTGAAACTGCCTAAACAACGTTAATACCTATAAAATGAAAACAAAAAGCTTATATTTATCCGGGCCCTTATAAATTAAAATAAAGATTACAGACCTTTTCTACCATTCAAGATTTCTTTCCTTTTTTGTTTCATCTCTTCACTAAGATTTTGCACCATTTTCTCAATGAAGGACTCTAGTACTAAGCTTTTGCATTCTGATGTGATAGAAGCTCTGAAAATCATAAAAAATATATAAAGTTAATAAGTTTACAATAATTAGATGTTAAAGTTTATAAATAGGCAATAACATTTCACCTGCATATAGGACAATCTTTTTTCTTTTTCTTCCAAACGGAAATACAATATTTGCAGAAAGTATGGGAGCAGTTTAATGTAGTGGGTTCCACAAAGAGTTCGTTACATATACTGCACTGTAGTTCACTTTCCATAAGTTCGCCCATTTCGTTCAGCACCATCTCCTTTGAGGAGCCTTCGCCAGAATGTTCTGGTGCGCCGATTTTCTCTAAAATTGTGTTCCTTTCTGTTTCAACAGTTTGTAGTTGGCTCTTAACCTGTAAAATGTGTTGTTTAGTTTTATACTTTGCTTGATGATTTTACTTATTATTGACGTGACAACGTCTTATAAATTGGTTTGCCGGGAGACACTTCAAGAAACTGCGTTACGCGCCCCGCTCACGTTCCCTATGCGCTCACAATGAGAGCGAGTGAGAGGCACGTGTCCCTTCCACTCGGGCATGGTTAGCCCGCCTAAGAGCGAGAGAGACAGACATAAATAAAAAGTGAAAGGCACGCGTCCCTTCCACTCGAGCACAGTTAGCCCGCCTAAGAGCGAGTGAGAGAGATAGGCAAATGTATTGCAAGTTATTGTATGTATATTTGTATATAAATACGTATGTGTAAAGGTAAAAATAAAATTTTGTTAATATGAAATTCAGTGCGAGATTCTTTGTATAAATTAATGTTTTAAATATAATTCTTTGTATAAATAAATGTTTTAAATTGTTACTATTATTTCATCCTTCTTCCTACTATACGAATGAATATTCACATTAAAATTATTTTACCACTCAAAGTCGTTGTCACGTAATACTTTCGCCCGTATACCGACTTTACAGGCAACCAATTTTTTTGAGGATAGAATGCCTTATAGGTGTGTATTAATTATGTTAGCCTTGAGAAGCAGTGAATAGAGTTCATCGCTCCGTTCCGCTGCAATCGCCGTAAAGGGAAGTCTAATCCCTATACGCCTTGAGTCATTCGCCTAATGTATGAACACTTCTGAAGTGCCCATCTTTACTCTGTTGGACAATTATTGCCACATAACCTGACCCTACGCGTAATTATGGGAATTGCAATATTTAATTCCCCTTTCTCTGTTCCATCATTGGACGACCCGTCGTACGACGAATTTCCACCCTTACGTTGTTGACACCACTATGACCCGAACGAAGCGTTTCGCCTCGCCTTTTATACCGCGTACATCGAGGGTGTTTCCGTCGGACTATAATTTAAGTGTCTTCAAGGATAGAGCTCTTAATAAACTAACGCGCTTTACCATCAACGATTGCATCACTGCTTACCATCAGGTAGGATTACGGTCAAACACTAGTTTATAATTTATAAAAAAACTTCATTTCTGGTCTGTATGCCCAGTATGAGTTTTCATTACGTGACTTGATCGTCGATATCGAGCGCATTTGACTC
Organism: Sesamia nonagrioides; assembly: GCA_017933935.1. Lineage (NCBI taxonomy): Eukaryota > Metazoa > Arthropoda > Insecta > Lepidoptera > Noctuidae > Sesamia > Sesamia nonagrioides. The sequence goes on from JADWQK010000183.1 coordinate 67,858, forward strand.
ATCGATTGGCCCGCTTCAAGGTTGTAAGAACTCTCAAGCAATGAGAGCGCCAAACGCGCTCGATATCGACGATTGAGTCTCGTAATGAAAACTCATACTAAGCATACTGATCTCCTGATGAATTTGGCCTCCAGATCTCATGTCAACAGTTTCAAATAGAACCCTCCGGGAGGGTCCACCAGCAAATATTTATGTGAGATGACTAGCAGGTACAATAAAGTAAAATAACGAATATTAAAAAGACAAATAGAAACCATGAAGCTCTGACTTCAAAGGTAAGAAGTAAAGGTAACTTACCCTCTCAAGTTGTTCCTGTAGCGTGTTGATGACTACACTAGACTGCTCTGCCTGTTTCTGAATTCTTTCTGCTGCCAATGCAGCTAGCTCAGTTTCTCTCTCTGTTACTCGCATCTATGAATAAAGATATGAAATAAAAAGTGAAAAGTTTCAGCTATTGCAGAAGTAAGACAAAAAATGAAGCCTTTTTAGGGTTACTCAGTATGAAATTGGAAGTTGTATTCTGTGCACTATGAAACAATAGAGCATTGATATTACAAATTTCTTTTGTAATTTAAAGTAATTTACTATGGGACTGCTCTGCATAAATGTGTCAAAATAATGTTTACAGATATGTTTTGTGCCACAAAAATGTTCCTACACAGTTAATTTCAGAAGATTGTGAGAAAATATCTGGCTATAATTAAATAAATAAAAAAATCATTTCAGCAATGCTAATTCCTGACAGGATACTACTGTATGAAGTTTTATTCTATATTGTTATCTATGCCGCTTATATTGTTATCCCATTTAGTACTTCTTTATTTTCAACTACCAATGAGGTATCAAAAATATTTGATATCCTATTGACAATGTGTATTTTCTGCCAGTAACAATTTTACCCACCTTAAAGTACAGTCACAAGCATAAATAATATATTACAACAAACCCTCCCACCTCATTGTGTGTGGCACGTGTTCTATTCAAAATGTTAAAATTATAGTATTGATTACCCTCAGTTCTTCAAGTGACTTCTCAGCATTAGTTTGAGCCTCACTTAATTGTTTCTGTATTTCTTCTCTCTCTGTCATCTGAATTAAACAAAAATATATATTAAAACATAGTAGGTGGTTTATAACATAGTGTGGTTTATGATTGAAGTAAATTTGTGAGCAAAGTTCGCCGTAAGAAAATTAGTTAATCTTAAATCTAATAGGCCCGTTAAGTAAATTGGTATCATTGTATTTAAGACACTTTGCTGAGTGTAAATTTGCAAATGTAAGACTCACACAAGTTTAAGAAAAAGGTTGGCTGTATAGAGTGCAGACTGTTTCACTAATTGCTTGATAGTCTCCATTCAAAGGATCAAGGTCTTCTATTCTTGCTAGAGCAATAATTATGTTAAAACAAAACAAAATATGCATACCAATTGGTCCATTTTGATTTTCTCTTCATTACAAAGTTTCTTCATATTTTCCATTTGTACATTAAGCAAGTGTTCAGCTTTTAATTTCTCTTGTTCAGTTTGGTAAACCCTGTCTTCAAGATTCCTCTTGATGTTATTTAGTTCTTGCTTCAGTTCAGTTTCTCTTAGTACTCTTTGTTCTTCAATTTCTTTTAGTTCCTGTAAATATAGCGTATTAGTTTTATTGATTTACCACACTATTTTATAGTGTCTTTTGGACAATGACAATGATTTAAAGTTAAATCAACCATTTAAATTAAAATCTGCTAATACCTTCTCCTTGGCTAATCTAAGTTTTTCAGTTTCCCGCTGGAGCATATCTGCAAACTCTTGCCGTTCCTTCAAACGGACATCCTCTTGTTCACGTATCTTTCCTTCTAACTTGTCCAAAATCTCTTGTTTTGAAGTATTTTCTCGATTTAGTTCTAATAAAAACTCTTCTCTCTCTTTCATCAGTTTCTCTTTCAGTGAGTTGTTCTCTTGCAGGAGTTCTGACTCAGTCTCATTATGTTTCTGAATTTGATCCTATTAATAAAGGGTTGTAAATATTACTTCTGGCAAATGTTAATGCTAAATGGTAATACAGATGTTATTCCTCATCTAAACCTGATAATAAGTGTGGTTATAAAAACTTAGGTCTGTATTATAGAACGTCACTCAAAACTCAAGCTCTACTTAAGTCTCGTTTCAAGCCATTTGATTGGTTGAAACTAGTTTTAGGTAATGCTTAAGCAGAGATCAATGCTTGAGTTTTGTTCTGTAATACGCACCTTAAAGAGGTGGGGGAACAAAACTTGCATATTTTGTATTTTCAATTATAAAAATTAAATTATTAGGATAGTGTTGACTCTGAATTTATAATAATAATTTGTTGTTTACTAATCGCATTTTGACAGGCTGATTTCAATCTCTGCATGGATGACAGCAGGTCAAGCTAACCAAAACTGTCAAATATTCTTATTCATCCTTGACCCTTAAAGCTTTACAGATAAAGTTGAAAATAATAAATATAGAATGTTCATAACATTGAACATTCTATATTTATGAAAATGAAAATGACAAGACTATTAAGAGAGCACATCAAGCTACTGCTTGATGTGCTCTTGTCTGTCATTTAATAGTCTTGTCATTTATTAATAAAGGACTTATCTATTTTAAACAATGTAAGTGAGCTGACATCACTTACATTGTTTAAAATAGATAAGTCCTTTATATATAATATGTATATGATGAGCAATTTTTAAGCATCACCCTTAATTAAGGTTGCAGATATTGAGCAGAAATTTATGTTTTACAAGTGACATGTGAAACTTACCATGAGTTCATGAATTTTCAGTTGCATTTCTTGTTTTATGGTAGCAAGCTGTGCATCTCTTTCCTCCAAGAGTATAGTTTTTTGGTGTTCAACCTCATTTTTCTCGCCTTTTAAGTTTTCTATTTGCACGGCAAATTCATTTTCAAGTTGAAGAATTTTTCTATTCATATCTGTTTGCAATTGTTCCTTCAGTATCAATGATGTGTTTTGCATTTGTTTAGCATTTTGTATTTTCTCTTCAATGTGTTTTAATTCAAATGTTTGTGACTCTTCGAACTTCATTTTTACATCATCAATTATTTTGTTGTTCTGATCCGTGTCTTCCATTTTTAAACGCTTTCTTGGTACTTCAAATACTTCTTCTGATGGCAGATTTATAAACTTGTACAAAAATTCATCAGACAGTTCTAATGATATGATATCTCCATCACACAGTTTCTTCTCAAGCCCCTTGCCTAAAGTCACACCATTGATTTTAATACCAAATGTGCTGTTATCTTCAAGAGTCCATTCATTATTATTACCCTTTTTAAATTTGCAGTGACTTCGTGATATAGATAAAAATGGTATTACAGCAGAGTTCTTCAATCCACGTCCAAGTGTAAACTGAAGAAAAACAATGATCTATTAAAGAAAAGCGAAAAGAAAGATGTTCTAATTTTACTTCTATTGAACAATAATTTTGATGTACGAACAACTACGATTGAGAATATGAAAGAAATACTAACATTGTCTGAGGTTATAGGTATTTTTCTCAAATTTCTAAACTCCGGTTTTAGTTTTTTACAGGATTCTAGTACTGGACAGCTATCACCATCTTCCATCTTTAGAGAAATTTAATAATTAAAACATACTAAATAGTAAATAATAAAAACCATGAACAGCTCAACAAACAAAACTGGGCAAGTTTCACACCAAATAAAATAACAACACTCAATTCGAACGCGAGTTTACAACAATTTTTAGGACGCTGTCATGCAAAGAGTTTTTTTTTTTTTTTGGTTTCATTCTTTCCGTTCATTTGAACGGAAAAGGCAAAGGCATAGTACGCCATATAGCCTAGTCTTCAGTATGTTTTTTCTTGAGTCTTATATCCTAACTCATCCTAATTTATCCTAACTTATACTAGCTTAACTTAAACTAAACTATCTCCTTTCGTTTCCCGCGTCAGACCGACAAGGAGGAAGTTTGGGTGAGGTCATGATGTGGCCACTATGCTACAATATTTCACTGTTCTTTATAAATTATTCACTGAATGCACTTTTTACTACATAAATCACGCGCTTTTATTTAGTAAGCATCACTATAAATAATTTTATAAGTCCAATGAAAAATGAGCGTGACACTCATCTTGACATTCCCGCCAAAACCCCCCATGCAAAGAGTATAATATTAATACGGTAACTGCAAAGAAATTACAAATTCTTTGGGTAACTGCATTGATAAAATATTAAACTAAGGTAGATATGTCACTAGCGCACTAAAAATGAAGCGTACAAAAGGAAGTAAGTCCTGTATCTCGCTTTAGTCACTCTCGATACACTCGTAAAAACAAACGACAAAACACTAACAGCGCAAACGACAAACACTAGCCATCTTTTTCTTCTCTATGCTTTAGATTGCGCCCCATCTCACTCACACTGTACCAATGTATGCCGAATAACAATATGCATGTGTGCTGCTGCTGTGTTCGGCACATTTTTTTTGGTCAGTTTGTTAGAATATAACGTATCTGTTTAATATTTTATCAATGGGTAACTGTCATGTCAGGAAAAGACATTTTTTTTTGGTTCAATTCTTTCCGTTCTTCTGAACCTGAACGGAAAAGGCAAAGGCATAGTACGCCATACAGCCTAGTCTTCAGTATATATATTCTTGAGTAAACTTCTATTCTAACTTATCCTAATTAATCCTAACTTATCCTAGCTTATCCTAATTAATCTAACTCCTTTCGTTTCCCGCGTTTGGACGATAAGGAGCGGTTTAGCGTAAAGACATGATGCGGCCACTATGCTACAATATTTCACTGTTCTTTTTAAATTATTCACTGAATGCACTTTTTACTACATAAATCACGCGTTTTTATTTAGTAAATGACACTATAAATAATTTTAAAAGTCCAATGAAAAATGAGCGTGACACTCATCTTGACATTCCCGTCAAGCCTCAGGAAAAGACATTTTTTTTTTGATTCATTTCTTTCCGTTGTTCTGAACGGAAAAGGCAAAGGCATAGCACGCCATACAGCCTAGTCTTCAGTAAGTTTTTTCTCGAGTAATTTTCTATCCTAATTTATCCTAACTTTTTTTTTTTGACGCTGTGGTAATGCATTTACGCACCATACCCCGAAGGGCGAGTGTGGGACTCGCCCAGCAGAAGTCGGGAATACCCACTAAACCCACAGCGGCACAACGACATCGCCTGAGTGGCGGGGTCATGGGAAATCGGCACAGCCTGAACAACCAATCCCCCGCCGGCGATTCCCGCCAAAAGGCGGGCCCACAATGGTACCCCCACAAGGAGGGGCCGGACTGGGTACGTCTTCTAGTGCGAGAAGACGCAGCAGCCAAGGGTTTTTTTTTTAGCGAGGTGGCCTTCCTCTTAGCCCCACTCGTTTGTCCGGAGGCAAACGGGGCCCCCAGCTCCTCTCAATGAAGAGACCGGGTTGCCCGACGGTGACTCGGAGTTCGGGTCACGTCAGCCACCTGGAGTGGTGGACGACCCGCCGCACATTTGACCGCCGAAGCGGTCCCCACTTCTAGTTTTGGTCCGCGCCGGTAAACCGGTAACCCCCATATCTGCGGGCCGTTCCCCTATCCGCCACCTGGGGACGCGTCCGATGGCAGGCCAGAAACTGCGCACGGAATTTATCCTTATCTTATCCTAGCTCTTTTTTTTTTTTGACGCTTTGGGCATGCTTTTACGCACCGTACCCCGAAGGGCGTGTGTGGGACTCGTCCAGCCGAAGCCGGGAATACCCACTAAACCCACAGCGGCACTCCGGCATCGCCATAGTGGCGGGGGAGTGGGAAACTAGCGCAGCCTAAGCTACCTCTCCCCCCGCCGGCGAAACCCGCATAGCTAGGCGGGCCCTCAATTGCCCCTCCTAGGGAGGGGCCGTGGCTCCCGCGTGGTGAGCGATGTAAGGCGGGCGTCGGCCTCACGCTCGCCGCTCACCTCAGGGAGGGAGAAAGCGGGCGAAATCCCGCCTTCTCCTCCCCCTACGCCGCCTGCGGAGCGCCGGAGCGAGGGGATCCTCCTCCCGCTCGCGCTCCGCGGCCTCCTTCTGCGACATCACGACCTCGCAGAAGGAGGTCATCGCCACCTAAGCCTTCTCGCTCCCCACCATCGCTCTGATGATGGCGGGCAGCGAGAGGTCCCCTCCAACCGCCGTGACAAGATCACAGCGCGGCACGGCCCACGACGGGCACATCGCGAGGGTGTGTTCCGCCGTGTCCTCCGCCGCGCCACAACCGTGGCACGACGGTGTCTCCCCTCGTCCTATCCGGTGTAGGTACCTGCCGAAGCAGCCGTGACCGGAGAGTACCTGCACCAGACGGAAGGAGAGGAACCCGTGACGCCTGTCAAGCCACTCCAGGACTGGCCCGATGGCGTCGAGGGTACGGCGGCCGAAGACGGCGGAGGCGAGGTCCTGCGTCCAATGCTGGACAAGAGCGACACTCGCCTCCCGCCGGACGGCCTCCCTCACTTCTGGGGCCGGACGCTTGCCCAGCGCCCTGCGCCCCGCCGTCCACTCGTACACTCTGGTGAGCACCCACGCCTCGAGCTCCCAAGGCGGGGTGCCCGCCAGAGCGCATGCCGATGCGAAGCCTACTGTGCGGTAGGCCCGCGCTGCCCGCTGGGCGATGGCCCTTTGGGGCGCCCGAAGAGCGGTGGCATTCTCCCTCCTATGGAGGGAGTCCGCCTAAATGGGGGCCCCATAAAGGGCCATACTCCGCAGTAGTGCCGTATAGACGCCGGCACCGCATGCTTGGCCCTCCCATGTTTGGCATGAGCCATGAGAGGGCGCCCGCAGCTTTCAGCAGGCGCGTCGACAGCCCGCTAAAGTGCGGGCCGAAGCGCCACCTGCTGTCCAACGTGAGGCCCAGATACTTCATCTGGGCCTCGACCCCGATCCTGACGCCCTCCACAAAAATGTGGGCGTCATGTGGAGGGCGCTGCCGGGGGCCGTGAAAGAACACGGCCTCCGTTTTGTGCAGCGCCACCCTCAAGCCCAGGCGGCGGATCCTTCCCGCCACTAAGGATCCGCCCGCCGACGCCAAACTGGCCGCCTCCCGGAAGGTACTCCCGCGGGAAGTGAGGAGAGTGTCATCCGCATAGCAGATGACACTCGTGCCTCGAAGGAGGGTTCCCCGCAGGAGCCAGTCATAACCGACGTTCCACAGAAGAGGCCATAGAACGGATCCCTGTGGAACGCCGACTTAACTTATCCTTTTTTTTTTGTTTTACGCTGTGGGAATGCCTTTACGCACCGTACCCCGAAGGGCGTGTGTGGGACTCGCCCAGCCGAAGCTGGGAATACCCACTAAACCCACAGCGGCACTCCGGCATCGCCATAGTGGCGGGGGAGTGGGAAACTAGCGCAGCCTGAGCTACCTCTCCCCCGCCGGCGAAACCCGCCTAGTACGGCGGGCCCTCATTTGGTGGCTTAGCCACCCACGTGGTGAGCGATGTAAGGCGGGCGTCGGCACTACCGTGCCTCACGTCCGCCGCTCACCTCAGGGAAGGAGAAAGCGGGCGAAATCCCGCCTTCTCCTCCCCCTACGCCGCCTGCGGAGCGCCGGAGCCAGTGGATCCTCCTCCCGCTCGCGCTCCGCGGCCTCCTTCTGCGACATCACGACCTCGCAGAAGGAGGCCATCGCCACCCAAGCCTCCTCGCTCCCCACCATCTCTCTGACGATGGCGGGCAGCGAGAGGTCCCCTCCTACCGCCTCGACAAGATCGCGGCGCGGCACGGCCCACGACGGGCACACCGCGAGGGTGTGTTCCGCCGCGTCCCCCGCCGCGCCGCAACCGTGGCACAACGGTGTCTCCTCTCGTCCCTTTTTTTTTTTTTTTTTTTTTTTGTGAGGTGCCTTTACGCACCGTACCCCGAAGGCGTGTGGGACTCTGCCCAGCCGAAGCCGGAGCCCACTAAACCCGCAACGACACTCCGGCATCGCCATATGCTCCCACGCGCCAGGAGTTGGGAAACTAGCGCAGCCTGAGCTACCTCTCCCCCGCCAGCGAGCCCGCCTGGTAAGGGCGGGCCCTCAGTGCCCCTCTGGGGGAGAAGGCCGTGGCCCGCGTGATGAGCGATGTAAGGCGGGCGTCGGCCTCACGCCCGCCGCTCACCTCAGGGAGGGAGAAAGCGGGCGAAATCCCGCCTTCTCCTCCCCCTACGCCGCCTGCGGAGCGCCGGAGCGAGGGGATCCTCCTCCCGCTCGCGCTCCGCGGCCTCCTTCTGCGACATCACGACCTCGCAGAAGGAGGCCATCGCCACCCAAGCCTCCTCGCTCCCCACCATCGCTCTGACGATGGCGGGCAGCGAGAGGTCCCCTCCAACCGCCGTGACAAGATCGCGGCGCGGCACGGCCCACGACGGGCACACCGCGAGGGTGTGTTCCGCCGTGTCCTCCGCCGCGCCACAACCATGGCACGACGGTGTCTCCTCTCGTCCTATCCGGTGCAGGTACCTGCCGAAGCAGCCGTGACCGGAGAGCACCTGCACCAGACGGAAGGAGGGGAATCCGTGACGCCTGTCGAGCCAGTCCCTCAGGACCGGCCCGACGGCGTCGAGGGTACGGCGGCCGAACACCGCGGAGGCGAGGTCCCGCGTCCAATGCTGGACGATGGCGTCCCTCGCCTCCCGGCGGACGGCTTCCCTCACTTCTGGGGCCGGACGCTCGCCCAGCGCCCTGCGCCCCGCCGTCCACTCGCACTCTGGCGAGCACCCACGCCTCGAGCTCCCAAGGCGGGGTGCCCGCCAGAGCGCACGCCGCTGCGAAGCCCACCGTGCGGTAGGCCCGCGATGCCCGCTGGGCGATGGCCCTTTGGGGCGTCCGAAGGGCGGTGAGGTTCTCCCTCCTATTGATGGAGTCCGCCCAAATAGGGGCCCCATAAAGGGCCATACTCCGCAGTATGCCGGCGTATAGACGCCGGCACCGCATGCTGGGCCCCCCCAGGTTTGGCATCAGCCACGAGAGGGCTCCCGCAGCCTTCAGCAGGCGCGTCGACAGCCCGCTGAAATGCGGGCCGAAGCGCCACCTGCTGTCCAACGTGAGGCCCAGATACTTCATCTGGGCCTCGACCCTGATCCTGACGCCCTCCACAAAAATGTGGGCGTCAGGTGGGGGGCGCTGCCGGGGGCCGTGAAAGAACACGGCCTCCGTTTTGTGCAGCGCCACCCTCAAGCCCAGGCGGCGGATCCTTCCCGCCACCAAGGATCCGCCCGCCGACGCTAAACTGGCCGCCTCCCGGAAGGTGCTCCCGCGGGAAGTGAGGAGAGTGTCATCTGCATAGCAGATGACACCCGTGCCTCGAAGGAGGGTTCCCCGCAGGAGCCAGTCATAACCGACGTTCCACAGAAGAGGCCCTAAAACAGACCCCTGTGGAACGCCGGCTTCAACAGCGTATCGCCGGAGCTGGCCAGCCCCGTCTACGAGGAGGACAGCACGGTCCTCCAAGTAGCTGGCCAGGAGGCCCCGTAAATACAGGGGCACTCCGTGGTACCGGAGCGCTTCCAGGATGGTGGAGTGGGGGATGGAATTGAAGGCGTTGGCAATGTCGAATGACACAGCCAACACTCCATCCCCCACTCGCACCGCCTCTGTCACCTGGCCCTTTAGACGGGCCAGGGCGTCCACTGTCGAACGACCAGCTCGAAATCCGAACTGGGCGTCCGACAGGTCCGGTCCCACGCTCCGCAGATGCCGCTTGAGACGGCCGGCGATAATCCCCTCGAACATTTTACCGACCTCATCGAGCAAAACGATGGGCCGATAAGCCGAGGGGGAGTCCGCCGGCTGTCCTTCCTTCCGGAGGAGGCACAGTTGGCCATCCCGCCATGGTTTCGGGAACCTCCCCAACGCGAAGCACGCGCTGAAGAGGTTCCGGAACCTGCTCTCCATTTCGGTGGCCGCGATGGCCACCACCCGTGCGGGGACCCCGTCCGGGCCGGGAGCCGTCTTTTTGGCGCGGAGACGAAGAGTCGCCGCGCCAAATTCTTCCTCTGAAACCGGAGGAGGAGGAGCTTCCTCCTCCGGTAGAGCCGCTCCCCTTGACGGGCACATCACTGGTGGGGCGAAGTGCGGATCCCTGCGCGGAAACAGGGACCGCACCACCCCATCCAGGAGCGCTGGTTCGAGGGTCTCGGCAACCGGGGGACCAATGCGGCGCAGTTTGTTACGCGCCGCCTTATATGGCCTCCCGAATGGGTCGTTGTCGAGACCCTCCAACAGCTCGGCCCTCGCCGCGTCCTTAGCGGCGCCGATGGCCGATTTGAAGGCCGCCCTCGCCTCCACGTATCTGGCGTAGAGGCGGTCCTCGTCGGCCAGATCTCGTCGGCGCCGCCGACGCGATCGGGTGTAGGCCCGCCGTGCCGCTACGCAGGTGGCCCGCAGCTTCGCCAACCCCTCCGACCACCAATAAACGGCGCGTCGGGGAGGCGGACGTCTCGACCGAGGCATGCTGGCGTTGCATACCTCGGTCAATGACCCCCTCAATCGGGCCGCCGCCGCGTCCACGTCCAGGACGTCCACGCCGGGACCTGGCCAAAGCCAGTCCTGGACGAACGCGGCCTCCCTTGCCGCCTCCCGATCCAGGTGGGTCAGAGCCCACCTTGGAAACGGGGATTGGCCCGACGATGCGGGGGTGCTGCGGCGCCCCCGTGGAATTCTGGGGGGAGATCTCGAATCGCACGTAGCGGTGATCCGAGATCGTCTCCTCCAGTTCCACCCTCCAGTTCTGAATGCGGGCGGCCAGTGCGGGCGTGGCGAAGGTGAGGTCCACTATGGACCCGCCCTGCCGCCGCACGCACGTCCGGACGCTCCCTCTATTCAAGAGGGAGAGACCAGACGCGGCCGCCCACAATTCGACCGCCCGTCCGCGAGCGTCGGTGGCCGGGTTTCCCCAGACCACCGATTTGGCATTCAAGTCTCCCAGCACGGAGACCTGACGTGGCGCCGTCCTCCCGATGACCGCCATCAGGACCCCGAGGAAATCCTCGAAGTCCTGGAGAGGGCGGTTTGGGGAGAAGTAGACCCCCACAAGGGCCAACCCTCCCCACGCGGCGGCCACGTATCCCGGTCCCCTCTCTAAGAGCGAGAGGGGAGGGGAGTCCGAGGAAGACCGCGCCACGATTGCCACCGAGCCGTCACTGTCTCCCAGCCAATTGCTGGGAGTGAAGTACGGCTCGGCCACCACTGCCACATCCACCAACCACTCGGCCATTGACTGCACCAGTAAGTCCTGGGCAGCCCGGCAGTGGTTGGTGTTTGCCTGCAGGATGCGATGGTCGGTACCCATTATTCGACCATCGCATCACCCTCGGCCGCCGCCGCTGATGGGATATCAGTGGGGGTGGTGGCAGCAGCGGCAGGACGGCTTATAGCCGCCTGCGGCTTGCCCTTCTTAGAGGGGGGTCGGCATAAGCTCCCCCCCATCACGTGGTCCGCTGGGCGACCACTGTCGGCGCACGCCGCGCAGTGCGGCTTGGCGGCCTCGCACGAGGCCGCCTTATGCCCCTGTTGCCCGCAGCGGAAGCACGTGTCCGCCCTATCTACTGTGGACGGACACATGGCTCGGGTGTGGCCGATTCCCAAGCACTTGAAGCAGCGCATCGGCGCTGCCTCAAGAACCCGGATCACGGCCCGGCTGAAGCCCACTAGTAGCCGTCCCTGGCATTTTGCCTGGACGGCCAACACTGCGGCGACTGGGCACCGCAGCCGGATAGAGCCCAGTCCACCGCGGCCGGGTCTAATGTCCCAAGCCCGTACCGCTGCGGGTTCGCAGCCACCGGCCTTCGCGACTGCCTCCACCACCTCCTCCTTGGCGACCGAGTCATCTAGACCGGTCACTTCAATGGCTGTGGTTTTGGTCGGCCTGGCGACCTTCGCCACGTCGGCAAGTACCTCCCTCAACTTGCCGGCGAACAAGTCAGCGTTCCTGCCGCCGTCCTCCCCTGGAAACTCGAAGAGTCGAGCTCCGGTTTGGGTCCGACGGCAGGTACCGAGCCCCAACTCGGCGGGATCAACGACGGCACGAGCCCGTCTCAGGACGGACTCGTAGGTGACGCCCCTCTCGGCGGCCTCGGGGACAATCGTCACCGTCACCGCCGCAGTTTTGGGAGGCACCAGCTTCAGGGCCCTTTTGGCTGCCGAGGCAGCCGCCGGGGCTGCTGCCGAGGCAGCCATCGGGGCTGCTGCCGGGGCAGCCGCCGAGGCAGCCGGGGCCTGGGTCGCCTTCTTCTTGCCCCTTTTCACCACCCCTGACCACGGCTGGTTGGACGGGGCGGCGGAGGGGAGGAGGGCGTCTCCCTCCTGAACCTGGGGGGCGGGTGCCGCGATGGAAACCGGCCCCGGTTCGACGCCCGCACTCGCACTGGGGGGAGGCAGAGCCCCCTGCGACTTTTTCCCCTTCCCTTTTCCCTTTGAGGGCTTCGGGGCCTGGGGAGCCGCTGTCGGCGCCTTATCCGCTGCTAGTGGCGGACGAAGACGCTTTTCCGGCAGCAGGCGGTCCTCGACGCCTGCAAAGCAGGCCCGGGTGAACGCCCTCTCCTCCATGACCACCTTACGGATTACTTCCTCAAGGTTGGAGGAGGAGGGGGAGGGAACCGCTGCCGACGGGGTAGAGGGTGGGGCCGTAGCCTCAGCCAGCCTCTTGTGAAGCTGGCTGACCTCCGCTTGCAGGCGGTCCACCCTCGCCTGCAGCTGCCGCGTCTCCTCTGACGCCGTACGCTGCGTCAGCTCCTTCACAATGCCGAGCAAGCTAGTAGCTCGGCATTTCAGGGCCTTTTGAAATGTGCCCTTCAGGTTTGAGGACTTGGAGGCGACCTCGGCGATCTCCTCCTTGTCCTCCTCTGCCAGTCGGGCCAGCTCCGCCATGGACAATCCCTCGAAACTGGGGAGGGCCGAACCATATCCGGCCCTCGACTTGGCTGCGCGCGCCTGCCTCAACCAACGGTTTCGCAGCAACCAACTCCTCCAGTTCCAGCTCGACCTCGGCCCTTCTAGCCAAGCCGAGCTGGCGCTGGGCGTCTGCCAGACCCACGTCATGGGTGCTGGCCTGAGAAGTCGAAGGCGAAGCAGTCTTCGCCCTCGGTCTCTTCTGTTTGGGCTTACCCTTGGTCGAGCCCGAGGAACCCTTGGACCCGAGCTTCAGGTAGGCCCTCTTAAGGCTGCGGTCCGCAGCCACTCCACAGACAGACGACGAGTCCCCAGCTACGGACCCCATGTCCGAGTCGGAGCATTCGTCCTCCCCGCAGAAGCCCGCCGCAGAAGGTGCGCGACTGTCCTCCGACGCCGAACACCCGTCGTGATGGCCCTGAGAAGGGCCTTTGGGTTGGTTCTGAGAAGAGCCTTTTGGGGCGAAACGCCCCGAGGCATTCCGCTTTGGTTTCGGCATTTCTCCCACTAAACCTACTAAATAACTACTAACTAAAATAACTAAACCCACTACAGAATCCTACCAAACCTACTTCTAACTTAATCCTATGTACCTGCTAAAAAATAAATATTAAATTCTGGGTGTTTACACCTCCGAATCACCTACGAATCACCCAGCCAAGGCCGGCAACACCCCAGCCGACAGTGACAGACGACAACCGTCAACGTCACCCCAGAAGACACTGACAGATGACAGTGACAGATGACATCGACAATGTCCAACAAAATAACCTAATAGTAACAATAACGGACGATTCGTTCGGTAGTGGTGAAAGGCTACACGTGCTTTTGTCAGTGCTATTGAATATTTTCGACTATAGTGATTCTTTTGTTGTGAAACTCGATCGAAAGTGTTCATTTTGTTTGTGTATTGGGTGTAAGGTTTGTTTTTAGTTGTTGTAATCGTCCCTTTGTATTGTTTTATTTTTTATTTTTATCTTGTTTAGCGTAATGCAAAATGGCTTCCAAAAAGCCCCCTGATCCTGGTAAAGATCCCCCGCCTGACCTATTTGATCTTCCTTCTGGGCTCACAATCACCCTTCCAGTTCCAAATGACATAGAAATAACCTCAAACGACAATGTTATGGATACGGACACCCATAGTCGTAAGAGGACCGCTAGTTCGCCCCCGGTCTCTTCAAATATTAAAATTAAGATTCCCAAGAATACAATAGGCAGGCTTTCGTACACACCACAAGACAATCCTCCCTATATAGTGAATGTATCACTCAAAGACGAACAAAATACAGGCACTGTGCTACAACCTATCAAGTTTGGTATGTTTTTGACGATAAACAACGTGAATAACATACGTCTCGATGGGATCAAACGTGTAGGCAGAAATCGTGTGTCAGTCGAGTTCAAGTCTTATCAGGATGCAAACAGTTTCCTTAACAATAAGATTTTATCCCAACACAATTACATGGCTGCCATTCCACAATACAACATCACAAGAATGGGTATTGTGAGGGATATTCCAGTCGAATGGTCTGAAGATGAGATCATTAAAAACATCCAGGTTCCTGAGGGGTGTGGCTCTGTCATCAAGGCGAGACGAATGAGCAGGAAGGTGTCTTCTGCCGGTGTGACCGAGTGGAAGCCCACACAGACTGTAGTTGTTACATTTGATGGACAAATACTACCTAAGCGTGTCTATTGCTTCTACTCGGCTCTCCCCGTGGAGAGATACACATATCCAACGGTCCAATGCTATAATTGTTGCCGCTTTGGACATACCCGCACCATCTGCAGATCGAAACCTAGATGTTATAAGTGTGGTGAAGATCATCCAGGTGATGGATGTGAAGTCACCCGTGAATTGAGTCTCTGTGTTTCGTGTTCTGGCAACCATTTCGCAAATGACAGTGCTTGTCCTGAATTGGGCCGACAGAAGAGCATCAAAGCTCTGATGGCGGAAAAATCGATCTCGTATGCGGAGGCAAGTCGGGTCTTCCCACCTGTTTCCAGATCATATGCTGATGTCTCAAAATCTCTCTCACGTAACAAAGTTACTATAAATAAACCTCAACCGCTGTCCTCAAGACCCATCCCAGTAACCCAAAATTCATACCGGAAAACGGTCCTTTTGAAACCAAAAGCCCATACCCCACTTTCACCCGGCTACGATAAACGGGCCCACCTGAACCTCTCCCAAAATTACTCTTTTTCCCCATCCAAAAATGGCTGTGCTCTTCCATTGGAAGCTCCACAGCCAATCCTCCACAAACAGCAGGATAAATATTCTGATGTCCTGAATTTAATCACAGACATGCTCATGTCTGCCCTAGCCAGCCCATCTCACTCCATACCTGACCACGTTGCACAAAAATTGACCTCCATATTAGACTATATAAACAAAATTCCATCCCCTAACACTTCTCCAATGGAACGTGAGGAGTATTACTCCCAGAAAGCCTGATCTTTCTTTTTTAATTAATAGGTTTAAACCATCAGTCTGCGGCATTGCTGAGACATGGCTTTTGCCTGGAAGCAATTTCAAGCTGCCATGTTTTGCCAGTGTTCGTGATGATAGATCTGATGGATACGGAGGATGTGCCTTGCTCATCAATAGCAAGGTATCATTCTCTCAGATCCCTCTAACCTTTGTTGGCGATAACATAAATGTTGTTGCTGTGAAGGCGGAGGGAATAAATATTTTTTCTTTTTATATTGCGCACCCACAACTAGAGTATCTGTCGCTAATTAGGAATTTGTTATGCAATGTTAGTGGCCCAATACTTGTAATGGGCGATTTCAATTGTCACCATTACCGCTGGGGATCAGATACTTGTGATAACTTTGGCATTGGCTTGCTGGATATATTGGATGAGCACAATCTTTGTCTAATCAACGATGGTAGTGCTACTCGTAGATCTCTACCTGGTCAGAATAGTAGCTGTGTTGACTTAACATTCTGCTCATCCAATATAGCTAGTCTTCTCATTTGGCGTCGCTTGGATATGACCTATGGAAGTGATCACTACCCCATCATAATTGAATTTCCTTCCAAAAGCATTCCTGTTAAAGTTTCTCCCCCTCTTTTAAAACACCAATTAAACTCAGCAGACTGGGATTTATATTCTAAAATCCTGGACCTTAGAGTATCCTCCCTCCCAGAAGTTAACCATGTTAATGCCCAGGAATGTTTCTTGTCCTTCTCCTCCACCATTGCTTCCACTGCTGATGATTGTTTCCCGTCCAAAAAACCTTTTTCTGGTAAACTCCCCCCCCCCGCCATGGTGGGATAGGGAATGCACTGACATGGTCAGGGCCAGGAATGAGGCTGAAAAGACAGTCAATGGCAATATGAACCTGGATAACTTCCTTGCCTTCAAACGGATATTGGCCAAGTCCAGGAAATTCCTAAAAAGGAAAAAACGCGAAGGTTGGTCAAAATATTGTAGTTCGCTGGCTCCATCCACCCCGGTTTCGGCGGTTTGGCGAAAGGTGAAACTTTTTAGGAGCAGTTTAGCACCTGCCTCCTCTTCCAACAACCTCACGGAAGAACTGGGATACCATTTTTTCTCAAAAATCGCTCCGGCTTATGTTCCAAGTCTTGAGGAAACCAATGTTGACATCTATGATGCAGACAACATTGAGGACCCAATGAACATGCCATTTAGCTTGGACGAGTTGAAAGCTGTGCTATCCCACGTCAAGGACTCCGCTCCGGGAGTGGATGGATTTCCGTACTCCTTTATTTCTAAAGCTGGACCAAAAACTCACAAATATTACCTGGACCTGGCTAATTTCTGTTTTACTTCTGGCTTCATTCCCACAGAGTGGAAGGTTCAGGTTGTCATCCCGATTCTAAAACCAGGCAAAGATCCGAATGATCATTGCTCATACAGACCCATTGCCCTATCGTCCATACTTATCAAACTTTTGGAACATTTAATTAAAAACCGATTAGTGTGGTTGGTGGAAAACAGGAGACTGCTTCCAACGACTCAATTTGGCTATAGGAAAGGCCTGGGCACAGCTGATAGTGTGGGTACCCTCACGTCAGAGGTCCGGCTGGCCCTTAGCAGAAATGAGTCTGTGGTTGCTGTCTTTCTGGATATATCAGCTGCCTATGATTCCGTCCTCCTCTCTAACCTCAGGCAAAAGTTGCACGAGCTGAGAATCCCGGCTAGGATTTGTCGCATCATTGGTAGCATTTTTACCAGTCGCACCATTCAACTAAGAATACCAGGGGGTGACTCTAAACAAAGATCGGTCTGGAGAGGACTACCTCAAGGATCAGTTCTTAGTCCCCCATTATACAATATCTACACAGCTGACTTGCCCTCTTCCCTTAATTTCGACTGTAAGATCCTTCAGTATGCTGACGATATCGCACTAATGGTGTGCGGCAGTTCCATTCAGGATGCCGCCCTTTCAATGAATGTCTCTCTGGCCTCATTAAACCAATGGCTACTTGACAATGGTTTGTCCTTAAGTGCGCCAAAGAGTAAAGCTGTCATTTTTACACGCAAGCGTTCTGTTCCTCCCATTGACCTAACCGTCAATGGTCAAAGCATTCCAGTCGAAGATAAGGCTAGGTTTCTGGGAGTAACCTTGGACTCAAAGTTGTCTGGGGTTGATCACATCAGCAACACGGTCAAAAAATGTGAACGTTCCGTGTCGGTCCTTGAGGCTTTGGCTGGTGTGTGGTGGGGAGCTCACCCCTACACCCTTAAACTGGTCTATAATGCTCTGACCAGAAGCGCTATGGATTACTGCAGCTACTTACTTGAGCCTTGTAATAAAGAAGCGCTAAAGAAACTAGATAGCATCCAGTCCAAATGCCTCAGAATAGTGATTGGGGCTATGAAATCATCCCCCATAAATGCACTTCAAGTGGAATGTGCTGACCCTCCCTTACATCTTAGGAGACAATACTTGGCAGATCGATTCCTAACTAAAGTATTTTTCCTTTCATCCCATCCCTTGCTCCCAATTTTAGAACAAATTGACCTCTCCTTTAATAATTCTTCCTATTGGAACCATAAAACAGTTCCCCTATTGATAGATAGGTATAGAGAGCTTAAACAACTCTCCGTGCCTATCTGCCAATACCCATCTCTTCCAGTCTTCTCCGCTGCATACGAGTCGATTTATTGGGAACCAAAAGTCGTTTTAGGTTTAGGTGTATCAAAGAATTCTCAAAACGCTGGAGAGGACTTTGAGTCAGCTGTCAAGCGTTATTGGGAAGGATGGAATTTCTTTTTCACTGATGCTTCAAAATTGTCTGAATCTGGATGTACTGGGGTGGCAGTTTATTTCCAAAACTCTAAAATAGCTTTACTTTTCCAATGTCCACCAGAAGCATCAGTCTTTACAGGAGAGTGTGTAGGTATTTTAGAAGCCTTACACTATATTAAATCCCATCAAATAACAAGGTCAGTAATTTTTTCAGATTCCCATAGTAGTATTCAGGCCCTTAAGCAAAATCAATTTCATAGTAAAATTAATAGTAAAATCATTATGGATATAAAGAACTTGTTATTTGAATGCTACCAAAACGGCTTGGACGTTGAGATAACCTGGATCCCCGGTCACTCGGGTATTGCTGGCAATGAGTGCGCTGATTCGTTAGCAAAGTATGCCACATCGAATCCGGTTGATCAAAAGCACTACGTAGCGCATAACTACGATTTGCGGAATGGTGCCAGACCCAAGTTATTTAACTCGTGGGCTGAAACATGGAAGACGTCTTCTAAAACCAAGGGCATCTACTACGCTGCCATACAGCCTGAGGTTCAGCGTAGGCCTTGGTTTTCTAAATGTCCTAAATTGTCGAAGAGAACTGTTTCCTCACTGTGTAGACTTAGACTCGGACATTGTTGTAGCCCAGTGTTCCTGAAGAAGATCCACGTCAGGGATAATTCCCGGTGCGAGTGCGGTCTTGAAGATGGTACTTTAGACCATATTTTCTTTTCTTGTCCCCGTAATACTAAATCTTTTGACCTCTATTCAAAAATCCCCCAAGTCAACATCCCTCTCCCAACTAATTTTCATACCCTACTTTCCCACTTCTCCCCTAAATTAATAAATCTTTTGGCCAGATTCCTAGTTGAGAATGAGTTAAAGTTTTAATTGGTGCGTAGTTTGTGTGTAAATAGTCTGTATATAGTATAAGCCAGTTTAATTGTTAGCTAATGTATACTTGTAAATTAGATTTATTGTCTTACTAACCAATGTGTTTGTCCATGCAGCTATACTAACACCTACCACGAATGGAAAAGTTCGACGGCCTGTCTCTGTTTGCTGCCGTCACCACGTGACACTGGCAGAATAGTCGAAACCGGCTCAGTTGCCAAAAACGAGAAAAAAAAAAAAAACAATAACGGAAAAAAATCTACCCACTAACTATAAAAATAAGGAAATAAACAAAATAAAACAAAAAAGCACTTAAATACTTGCCACCGCCGGGCTGGCGGTTGGTTTATCCCACCGAATTACAGTGTATAACATCCAACACTGTGCACCACACTATCACAAACAACACAAAAACAAAACCTATCACTATTTTGTGTCCCTCTCACAATCATGTCAAATCGTGTCAATCTCACAAAGCTCTCGCGCACCAAACTACACCAACTGGAGCACCAGACCAGCCGAAACTCAGCCGAAAGCCCGCGAGAAACCAAAACAATTATATTTAAAATCCATTCGAGAGCACGGCACAACGCGTCCGTCCGCCATAGCAGTCGGGCGCCGTCTCTCCATCCTAACTTATCTTTTTGACGCTGTGGTAATGCCTTTACGCACCGTACCCCGAAGGGCGTGTGTGGGACTCGCCCAGCCGAAGCCGGGAATACCCACTAAACCCACAGCGACACTCCGGCATCGCCATAGTGGCGGGGGAGTGGGAAACTAGCGCAGCCTGAGCTACCTCTCCCCCGCCCGCGAAACCCGCCTATTAAGGCGGGCCCTCAATTGTCCCTCCTGGGGAGGGGCCGTGGCTCCCGCGTGATGAGCGATGTAAGGCGGGCGTCGGCCTCACGCCCGCCGCTCACCTCAGGGAGGGAGAAAGCGGGCGAAATCCCGCCTTCTCCTCCCCCTACGCCGCCTGCGGAGCGCCGGAGCGAGGGGATCCTCCTCCCGCTCGCGCTCCGCGGCCTCCTTCTGCGACATCACGACCTCGCAGAAGGAGGCCATCGCCACCCAAGCCTCCTCGCTCCCCACCATCGCTCTGACGATGGCGGGCAGCGAGAGGTCCCCTCCAACCGCCGCGACAAGATCACGACGCGGCACGGCCCACGACGGGCACACCGCGAGGGTGTGTTCCGCCGTGTCCTCCGCCGCGCCACAACCATGGCACGACGGTGTCTCCTCTCGTCCTATCCGGTGCAGGTACCTGCCAAGCAGCCGTGACCGGAGAGTACCTGCACCAGACGGAAGGACAGGAATCCGTGACGCCTGTCGAGCCAGTCCTTCAGGACCGGCCCGACGGCGTCGAGGGTACGGCGGCCGAACACCGCGGAGGCGAGGTCCCGCGTCCAATGCTGGACGATGGCGTCCCCCGCCTCCCGGCGGACGGCTTCCCTCACTTCTGGGGCCGGACGCTCGCCCAGCGCCCTGCGCCCCGCCGTCCACTCGTACACTCTGGCGAGCACCCACGCCTCGAGCTCCCAAGGCGGGGTGCCCGCCAGAGCGCACGCCGCTGCGAAGCCCACCGTGCGGTAGGCCCGCGATGCCCGCTGGGCGATGGCCCTTTGGGGCGTCCGAAGGGCGGTGAGGTTCTCCCTCCTATTGATGGAGTCCGCCCAAATAGGGGCCCCATAAAGGGCCATACTCCGCAGTATGCCGGCGTATAGACGCCGGCACCGCATGCTGGGCCCCCCCCAGGTTTGGCATCAGCCACGAGAGGGCTCCCGCAGCCTTCAGCAGGCGCGTCGACAGCCCGCTGAAATGCGGGCCGAAGCGCCACCTGCTGTCCAACGTGAGGCCCAGATACTTCATCTGGGCCTCGACCCTGATCCTGACGCCCTCCACAAAAATGTGGGCGTCAGGTGGGGGGCGCTGTCGGGGGCCGTGAAAGAACACGGCCTCCGTTTTGTGCAGCGCCACCCTCAAGCCCAGGCGGCGGATCCTTCCCGCCACCAAGGATCCGCCCGCCGACGCTAAACTGGCCGCCTCCCGGAAGGTGCTCCCGCGGGAAGTGAGGAGAGTGTCATCCGCATAGCAGATGACACCCGTGCCTCGAAGGAGGGTTCCCCGCAGGAGCCAGTCATAACCGACGTTCCACATCCTAACTTATCCTAATTTATCCTAACTTATCCTAGCATAACTTAACCTAAACTAACTCCTTTCGTTTTACGCGTTTGGACGATAAGGAGCGGTTTAGCGTAAAGACATGATGAGGCCACTATGCTACAATATTTCACTGTTCTTTTTAACCGACTTCAAAAAGGAGGAGGTTACTCAATTCGACCGTATATATGCTTTTTTTTTTAACCGACTTCAAAAAGGAGGAGGTTACTCAATTCGACCGTATATATGCTTTTTTTTTTTATGTTTGTTCGCGCATAACTTCGTCGTTTATGAACCGATTTTGATAATTCTTTTTTTGTTGGAAAGAAGACATTCCCAAGGTGGTCCCATGATAAGGACATCAGGATCTGATGATGGAAGACCAGAGAAATCAAGGGAAACTTTCAAAAATCGTAGGGGCGATTAGTGCATTTCTTAGTATTTTCATTAAGTATTTAAAGCACTACAATTTAGTAAAGGTCTGGAGTAGATCTGATGATGGACCCGGAAGACAGTCGAAGGAACTCCTCAACAATTCACAGCAGCTACCTTGTGTTTGGGCTTGATTAATTTGTATTGATAAGAGTGTCATCCGCATAGCAGATGACACTCGTGCCTCGAAGGAGGGTTCCCCGCAGGAGCCAGTCATAACCGACGTTCCACAGAAGAGGCCATAGAACGGATCCCTGTGGAACGCCGACTTAACTTATCCTTTTTTTTTGTTTTACGCTGTGGGAATGCCTTTACGCACCGTACCCCGAAGGGCGTGTGTGGGACTCGCCCAGCCGAAGCTGGGAATACCCACTAAACCCACAGCGGCACTCCGGCATCGCCATAGTGGCGGGGGAGTGGGAAACTAGCGCAGCCTGAGCTACCTCTCCCCCGCCGGCGAAACCCGCCTAGTACGGCGGGCCCTCATTTGGTGGCTTAGCCACCCACGTGGTGAGCGATGTAAGGCGGGCGTCGGCACTACCGTGCCTCACGTCCGCCACTCACCTCAGGGAAGGAGAAAGCGGGCGAAATCCCGCCTTCTCCTCCCCCTACGCCGCCTGCGGAGCGCCGGAGCCAGTGGATCCTCCTCCCGCTCGCGCTCCGCGGCCTCCTTCTGCGACATCACGACCTCGCAGAAGGAGGCCATCGCCACCCAAGCCTCCTCGCTCCCCACCATCGCTCTGACAATGGCGGGCAGCGAGAGGTCCCCTCCTACCGCCGCGACAAGATTACGGCGCGGCACGGCCCACGACGGACACACCGCGAGGGTGTGTTCCGCCGCGTCCTCCGCCGCACCGCAACCGTGGCACAACGGTGTCTCCTCTCGTCCTGGCTTAACTTATCCTAGCTTAACGTAACCTAATCTAACTCCATTCGTTTCCCGCGTGAGGCCGATTAGGAGGGGTTTAGCGTAAGGACATGATGTGGCCACTATGCTACAATATTTCACTGTTTTTTATGAATTAGTCACTGAATGCACTTTTTACTACATAAATCATGCGTTTTTATTTAGTAAACGACACTATAAATAATTTAAAAGTCCAATGAAAAATGAGCGTGGCTCTCATCTTCGCTTTCGCGCCAAAACTCCCCAGGAAAAGACAACAACCTTTTTTCGGGGGGAAACCTTCAAAAGGCACCCGACCGCCGAGGAATGAGGTCGGGTAGTGTGAGATTTTTACCTCACTAAAACTACCCCGGTGATCACCATCTGCGCCTAGGGGTGGTCCCGGTTCCTCTTAAAAGACCAATTCCGGAACCCGCCCTGCGCAACGCCTGTAAGGCACATCCCAGGGGAGACTCTAAGAGGGCCGCTCCTAAACTTCCTATGCACGGCAGCACGTGACCACTATGCCACCGTCTTCCCTGGGGTTACTTAGTGGGCAGGCAGAGTCCCCGTTCTGTGTGCCCGCGACCCCAAAGTTCCACCTACCTCAATAAGTAGGCGGATTTCGGCGTATTAAACGCCAAGGCGGTTGCATCCCCGACGCCTCCTTCTCCGAGCAGGATCAGCCCTCTCTCGATCCCGTTCGGCGGCTTCCTTCTTGGCCATCACGGTCTCACAGAAGGAAGCTACTTCTGTCCAATTCTCTGTCTTTGCCAGCATAGCCCTTACTACTGCCGACAGAGACAGGTCTCGCCCGATCCTAGCAACCAGGACCTGCCGCTCGGAGTCCCATGCAGAGCACTCCTCGAGCGTGTGTTGTGCAGAATCCTGCCTGCCTCCGCAATGGTGGCAATTTGCCGTGTTCTCCCGCCCAATTCTCAACCTAAGATAAAGTAAAAATAACGTTCAATTTAAAACATGAGTATTGCTAACATTAATATGTATTTTTATTAAGGTTTATGAACTGACCCAAGTACCCTCTAATAACAATGATAGATGTACATACATTACAGAAGTGAATAATGGCTAGTGGTCCAGATGCTACACCAGCGATTGTTTATATGACATGTGCGCCCGAGTTGTCTCCTGTATTGGCGCGCTTGTATCGCCTTTCATTTAGACTGGTACAGTGCCCAAGTCCTGGAAGCTTGCCAACGTGCAGTCTGTGCCCAAAAAGGGAATTCATGCCGATCCTACCAACTACCACCCGATTTCAATAACCTTTTTTTTTATGTATGTACCTATGTAAAGAAAACCCTGTCCGACCCATAAGGATAATAATGTTTAGGTAAACACAATCATGACCAAATATAATATAAAATTTTACGTAGTCATCATAGTAACCATACCTACTAATGAACTTTGAAACAATATTTTTTCCCGCGAATTAATTGCAACTTCCCCGAAAATTGGTAATTTAAAAAAAAATGACAGCATTATTTTGACGTTATTATTATGCGATGCGACCACGTGCCGCGTGCCCGGCCTCCGTCGCCCGCGCCTTTGGATTGCCTACCGCACATGTATTAAGTTACCTCTTTTTGCGAAATAATACTTATTTTTTTAGTGGGTTTTTTTTTAAAGTTTAGCCCGGTGTTTAGTATTGCCATACTAATTTATAGTTTTTACATTCATCTCTTTCTTACGAGCTCTCTGTCTCTCTCTCTCTCTGGTACAGCCATACAACATACACGCGCTCTGCACAATAATTGAGGGGTATAAAAGCAAATCCGCCACTGTCCATAAATTTAATAGAGGTCCTTCAAAGAAACTTTAGCAAAGCAATATTATATTCGAATTTCTATAACAATGCTTGTTTTTAATGCATGGGAAGCTATTTTAAATTGAAATCAAGATGCATTCTTTTGAAAACTAATATAAATTTGATAAAACCCAATAAAATTGAAATGACAGTGGTGACTTTGCATCTCAAGTTAGATAGTGGTGAATCTGCATCTAACTGACAATGGACAGTGGTGAATCTGCATCTAAGGAAAGGGACAGTAGCGCATTTGCTTTTTGGCGTATTTAATTAGAAAAAAGTACAGTCAGTGAAACAAGTCAAATGGTTGTAATTTATTTAAATCTCTTTATTTTATAAAATCAAAACAAAAACAAATTAAATTATGGTTAGCAATTAAATTCTTAGGTCCGGTATAAAGAAATTCTTTAAATTCTTAAGTCCGAATCAGGCATTGCAACTTCACATATTTCTTCATCTTCACACTCTCCAATTTCGTCTATTCCGTTTTCTGCTCGTAGCAGTACCTGTTTGTAGAAGTCTAAATCATCCCTAGACCTCCAATTCTCACCAAAGTGTTTTTTCAATAGAGCATCAACATCTTTTATTTTATCTTTTTTTACTATAACTTTATCTTTTTCAATTAAGTCCGGATTTAGGTCAATAAATGTTTTACCTCTCTTTAAAACTGACTTGTAACTTCCGAGATCAGCATTGTAGTTAGGCTCCCCTCTTATGGAAACATCATTGCTTCTCTTTCGTTTTAAAAAAAAACGTTTACACTGGTTAAATTGGAAATGCCAGTTTCCCGGTGGGCGAATTATATTTCCGAGAGCAGTTTTCCAATTTTTAACATTGTTCAATGACAGAACAGTCCCATATTTTTTAAAAACTGCTATATATTCCACAGGTTTTAAAATGGTCTCCATACGCTTTATTTCTTTCTCAACAAGACCGAAAACCCGATCTGGTGGAATAAATGAATGACCGGGAATGGGGAAAACTAGCTCGACTGTTTTAATATGCCGCGGTGCCTGAGTTAACCATTTAGCGCACATACCAATCATGATACTGTTTTTGTTCTGGGCGCCACATCCATCCGCCACCAATCGAACAATTTTGACACTTTCATTATACACTGTATTTTGAAGCGTGTTATAGACGGCCGACGCTATTTCATTAGCTCCTTTACGGTGTTCATCTTCAGTCCAGGTATACAGCGTTACGTTTTCCCTGTTCAAGGTATTTTCTGGCACCGACTTGACAACTCCAAAATTATATATATATAATTGACGACTGTAATATGCCGCCTGATCAGATATTTTAGGCAATACCTGATTCTTTTGGCAATCAAAAGAAAACACAACTAAGTCGTCCCTTTTTTCTTTTAGCAGTCGATAAAATGTTCTGGCCTTCAACATATGGACCCTTTTCTCCGTCATTAAATTTACTTTTTCAGTTGATCTGTTGATTTTTTTATACGTTCAAGTAGCTCATTGCACTTGGAACATGTGTCTGTACGAGGGGTTCCAAATCCTAGATTATAGCATCTGTTGAAAATTGATCTAAAGTAACATTCACGTACTTGGACTTCGTTGCTTTGATTAAACATTCTCCACATTTTTCGAATGTTTAGAGTAGATGGCAAATATTTTCTCATAACGGTCGATCGGCAATAATGTGACTCTAAGCACTGAAATGACTCTATCAATTTTTTGACTTCTCTCAATTTAAGGATATTTTTGGCCGATGTATGATCTCCACCCCTTTTTTCTTCAACTATGGATCCTGTGCTGGCAAATGTTCGAGATACTTTTCTTATTCTGTTCTCAGTAATTCCCAAAATATTTATAAAAGTTTTTTGGCAAACTCGTATTAATTTTACTGAATTTCTCTTTCGAACAAACAATTTTGTTGTATTTTGTGTTGGCTGGCGCTGACCAACTCTTGGCCGGCGCCTTTTCACCCTTGACACTCTGCAGTGCTTCAATAAAAATGCATCTTGGTCCTTTTTATTATTTGTCTTATAAAATTGCCCATGGAAATTTTGTATATCTAGTATCGTCAATTTGCAACATTTAAACTGTTTATTTTCCGTATCATGATTACAGCGCGGCAAACCTGGTGGCATTTTAGCAGAGTACCTGTAAAAATAAGTAGTCTGAAGTAACCATTTTATGAGATCTATTAAATAAATACCCGTAAGAAGGGGTTAAGAGATCCACGGACAGAGAAACGGGCTGAGAAAAAATTATGAAAGTTCCGTTTTGATCGTTTAGTATCGGATTCCTAGAAACAATAATTATGTAGGTATCTGTTTAGTACACAAACAAGAATAAAATAATCTTTGTATCCGTTTTACATTCTTAACAGTCATGGGTTCAATTAGTAAGCAAAAAAAAGTAACTTGGTATAAAAAAATCATGCCATCCCAAACTAAGATTCAATAACTTTACGTGCTGATTGTACAAACACACGCCATTGTAAAGAAAAAATTCTTACCTTTCAACCTTTGCTATAGCCCGTTTCCACGTCGCTGGTGCTCTTTTCTTTTTGCGAGCACGTTCTGGAGTCACTTCCACTATAATTTTTTCCATTTTTTATTGTTTTTATAACGAAATATAATTTTAAAACGCAAAATAGTCAACCACTGTTTCACAAAGAAATCACAACCACGAGACCATCTGCAGCCATCTTGAACACGTCAAAATAGCGGTCTGTGATTGGATAAAATGGACAATGGCGCGTTTGCACATTATTGTTATAGGACAGTGGCGTTTTTGCTTCTCAACTTAACTTTTAAACACCGTTTACTATGGGACAGTAGGAACTATGCGCCTAAATTGTTAAATGTACTTTATTAGTTTCAAATAGCTCTACTAGATGGCATTTATACTTCAGTTTTCGCTCAAAATGGACAGTGGCGGATTTGCTTTTAGACCCCTCAATTAATAAAATAGTGGAAATAATCGACTTTTAATAACATTGTGAAGTGTCATTTGTGAACTATATAAATAGTGTGCTTGTGTACTAAAGGTGTTTCAATTAAACAACCCATATCGTCAGTAATCTCAAACATAATTTTGGTCCTTCGAACGCCATTTTTTTTTTGGTGGTGTGTTGCGTGCCTTGCTAGCTACACTCAAGCCGGCAGGAAGTCATCGACAAGATCGACGAAATTCGGGTAGCTTCGGGTCGCGTCGTGCCACCTCGGGCCGCTTCGGCATACATCGCCAGCGCCGCTTACGAAGATACGAGCTAACGAGTGCTGTTTTACCAACTGGGCCGGAGAGAAGCAGCCAATAGGCGATCGACATTTTTAAGTCGTCGATAAAACAGACAATATGGCGGATTAAACCAAACCCGTAAAAAATCAAGTGTGTGAAAAAAATACAACGTGCCTAATTTCTTTAATAGTACAATAGTACAGAAAACATTTTTGTTTCAACGAACATTTGTATAGTGTATTACAATATAAGCCCCGCACGATGATATTGCGATTGGCGGCCATCTTGGTGACGTAGTCGAACTCGTACCGTCGGTACCGTTCGCAAGTTCAGTCCGCGCTTACCCACTTACGCACATCGAATATTTTTGTTAGCTTTTTGTTTTTGTTATCATATTTTATTGTTGTTCTTGAGTTTTGTTGTTTAGTTTTGTTAGCTGTTCCTCGTTAAAATGAGTAAGAAATTAATTAATAGTCGTGCTCGTGAAATTATAATTAAAGTGGACAATTATTTTGTTAAAGAGAAAGAGGACTGTAAGTTAGGTCTTGAAAGTATAAATCGTGCTTTAAAAAGTGCTTCGGACATTTTAATACCGAAGCAACTGCTTACAGTTATTAAAAATATTTTTCAAAATTCTATCAAAGTCACGGAGTGTGTGGCATGTGCCACAGGCGTTGCAAAAAATACTGTGACGAAATTGAGACGAGAGCATGAGTCAGCAACAGCCAGTGGCAGCAAAATGAGAACTCCTGCTAAAGGAAAAAGACAAAAGAAGAAATATTTCGACGGGTTTTCCTTAACAGCTTTAAGAAATATTATAGATTCAATGTACACGGTGAGGAGAGAAATACCCACAATGCGCAAAATCTTGGCGGCTTCAAAAATAGTCCTTAATTATACTGGTAGTGAAACTACATTAAGAAAAATAATTAAATGTGATTTAGGCTACCAATTTAAACGATGCTACCAAAAAAGACTGGCCCTAATTCAAAGACCCAAAATTCAAGCGTGGAGGGCTAAATATTTACGACGTATGAAAGAAAATGACTCGCTTGGTAATAACAAAAGACCCGTTATTTATCTCGACAAAACGTGGATACACGCACACTACACGGTAGAAAAATGTTGGCAAACAGCAACCGATGGAGTGAAACGGAACGACAGCCCCGGCCGCCGATGGATAATAGTTCACGCGGGAAGTTAAAGCGGTTTTGTTGACAATGTTCTTTTAATGTTTAAAGCAGTCACCAAAACGGGGGATTACTATAATCAAATGAATGCTGAGAATTTCACCAAGTGGCTTACAGAAAAATTAGTACCCAAAATACCACGCAACTCCAAAATTGTGATGGACAACGCCCCTTATCACAGTAGGGATGAGAATAGGCCACCAAGTATGAACAATAAAAAACAATTGATTGTTGAGTGGCTACAAGCTCACAACATTGACTTTCCCAACAACAGTACAAAACCTGAACTGTATTTATTAATTAAACGGCACAGACCGCCGAAAAATTATAAAATTGACAATTTATTAGCTGGCAATGGCCATGAAGTCGTTAGATTACCACCTTACAACTGCGACCTCAACCCCATTGAGTACATCTGGAACCTGGTAAAGATGAGGGTGTCAGAAAAGAATGTGGAGCAGTTGGAAAGTCGCATTGAAGCTCTGACGTTGGAGGCGTTGACGTCAATAACTCCAGATGACTGTCGAAAAGAAGTCAATCATGTTAAACTGCTTGAAGAGGAATATTGGAATAAAGATCGAATAACTGACGAGTTATTTGTCATAAATACGGCGACGACAGTGAATCGGAAACGACAGACACAGAAAGCAGTTCTGATTCGGAAGACTATATACATTTTTTACATATTATCCTGGTTTTATTTATAAGCTGATAGATGTAGGTAGTAATTAAAACATGACTACTATATAGTGGACTCTGGTTCAATTCCCGCTCGCAAATTAACAGAAATGTAGTTAGAAAAAAATAGTATACATGTAAGAAAGATATACGAATAAGTATATTTTTCTTACGTCTACAAAAATCATTTCCTTGAAATTTTTAATAATGAAAGTTTATTTGTCAGAATATGGGTGAGTAGGTATACCTACGAAAGAATGTTAAATGCAAAATTAATATTAGGGTTAAGGGTTTATTTGTATTTTATAATTTTATTACACTCTTTATAAAGAGAGTATGTATAATAAAATTATAAAATACAAATAAACCCTTAACCCTTATATTAATTTATACATACACTCTTTATAAAGAGTGTAATAAAATTATAAAATACAAATAAAGCGTAAACCCTAATATTAATTTTGCATTTAACATTCTTTTGCTAGCTGTCCTTTTGTGTGACAGATGACGTCACAACGCTGTTATTGTGACAAGGTTCCATCGCAATATCATCGTGCGGGGCTTATACATACAGCTCACAAGAGCATCTTGCAATAATTAAATAACCGAGTGTTTCTATCCAACACAAAAGATGGAAGAATTAGAACCCTTGCGCGCG
This sequence comes from Sesamia nonagrioides, assembly GCA_017933935.1. NCBI lineage: Eukaryota > Metazoa > Arthropoda > Insecta > Lepidoptera > Noctuidae > Sesamia > Sesamia nonagrioides. Next base: position 97,911 of record JADWQK010000183.1, read on the forward strand.
TCACGTGCCGCCATTAAAGGTAAATTAACAAGAATATCGAACTACGTGCAGAACTACGATCCTGCAAAGCTAACTAAACGTGACCTACAGGTCAGATCAGAAGAATTAACGAAATTGATGGATCGATACGATGAAATCCAAATCAAAATTGAGATGATGGACTCGCCCGACAGGCAACAAGCCAACGAACAAGATCGTGAGACAACCGAAGAAAAATATTATTCTACTAAAGCGCAAATTGCGTCATTAACAGGAGGATCGCAACAAGTAATAGAGCAATCTCATTTCAATTCTACCTTTCATGATTCTACGGCAAGGAAGCCTCGTGTCAAGCTGCCATTACTGGAGCTTCCAAAATTCGAAGGTGATATACGTGAGTGGCCAGCATTCAAGAACATATTCTACGCGTCTGTTGACAGCGTAGATATTCCAACAGTGAACAAACTCCAATACCTGAAGTCCGCGCTGTCAGGAGAAGCAGCTGGTCTTATTACCTCACTTCTCATAACGGAGGAAAACTACAGTAAGGCTCTAGATATACTAGAAAAAAGGTATGAGAACCAAACCATGATTGTTAATTTTTACTTAAAAGCTATTACTATTTTCAATGTTGTTAACAAACATAACCTAAAAGAATTTCTGGTAACTTTACAACAAAGTCTAGATTCCTTAAAGGCTATTAAGCTACCTGTAGACAGTTGGGATGTCTTATTAGTATTCCTAATTTCTCATAAATTAGACAGTTCGCTGAGAGCAGCGTGGGAATTAAACAAAAAAGAAAATACTCTAGCTACATTGTCTGAGTTGCTAGATTTCTTAAACATAAGGCGATCAGCGTTTGAATTACTCAATGATAAGCCTAGTGATAAGCCTACTGTTAAAACTACGCATTTGTCAACTTCTATGAAACGCACACGGGATTGTATATTATGCCAACAAAAACACGACCTATATAAGTGTCCTAATTATATAGAAATGAGTGTACCTGATCGTATTAACATTATAAAGTCTAAAACTTTGTGTTTCAACTGTTTACAGCCTTACTATGCAAAACATAAGTGTTCAAAGCTGAAGTGTTTGTCATGCCATCGCAAACATCATACAAGTATACATATGGATCATCCTAAACAAGTAAGCCCTGCCACAGCAGATATTAAGGTACCTCCTACTATTGCCTCACTGAACTCTTGCGTGCAACAGCACAATATTGCTAATCTAAATGTCCAATGTGAGAGAAACTCTCAATCAAACCCATCAACGGTTCTTGTCTCAAATGCTAAACATAATACTACCTTGCTATCAACTGCTATAATAAGAATACAAGATGCAATGGGAAATTGGGTAAATGCACGAGCATTATTAGACTCGGGTAGTGAAGTCAGTGTAATAACACAAAGGCTTGCAGATATGTTAAAGCTTCCATACAGCTACCATGCATGCACAGTTAAAGGCGTTGGCAACAGAGATAGCCTCGCACAATTAAACATAAATGCAAATATTTCTTCTCGATGTAATGATTATAACTATAAGCTAACATTCATAGTAATGAACAACATTACAGTACCATTACCTCATACTTACATAGCTACAAGTAACTGGAATATACCTCGCATGCTCACACACAAACTAGCAGACCCTACATTCTTTATACCTAGCACAATAGACATACTCATAGGAGCTGAGCTTTTCTATTCGCTATTACTAACAGACCGCATAAAGTTAGGTCACAACCTACCAGTCATGATTGATACAGTATTTGGTTGGATTGTATCGGGCACACTCACAAGTGACACGTCTTTAAATGCATGTAGTCCTGACCGTCACGTCAGCATGTATGTATCTTTGTTATCAACAGATCAGCTTCTACAACGCTTCTGGGAACAAGAGGAAATCACACCTCAAAAGCTAATATCTCCACAAGACGAATATTGTGAAAATTTATACAAGTCTACTACAATACAAGATCACTCGGGTAAATACACAGTTAATCTACCCCTACTGAAAGACAAACTACAAGATTTAGGTAGCTCGTTTAATACTGCTTACCGCTGCTTATTACAGTTAGAATCTAGATTTCAAAGAGATCCTTCTTTATTCATTCAATATAAAGAATTTATTGATGAATATATTGCATTAGGTCATGCATATTATGTAAAAGATTTCTCCCCGACACAGGTCAATACATACTATTTACCTCACTTACCTGTCATAAAGTCTGAAAGTAGATCAA
>JADWQK010002371.1:0-53097 GCA_017933935.1 Sesamia nonagrioides
TCATATAGCTGCGACGTTGGATAGTAAACAGAAGTGCCTGGGAATTTTCCTGGATATGTCAAAGGCATTTGACACCGTTTCTGTCCCAGCCTTATTGAGTAAAATGGAAAGTATTGGCATACGCGGACTCCCATTGAAAATTTTCGCAGACTATCTAAGCGGCCGTTCTCAAAAGGTAAAAATCGGGCAACATGAAAGTGACGAGCTTCCAATTACATACGGCGTTCCGCAAGGCAGCATCCTGGGGCCTACTCTGTTTCTCATTTATATAAATGACCTCTGCAAACTGTCTCTGGACAATTGCAAGATCTATGCGTACGCGGACGATACTGCCCTTGTCATCGATGGTTATGACTGGCACCAAACATATCATAACGCCGAGGCTGCTCTCTCTTCTGTGATGAATTACTTGTCCGATAACTTACTTACCTTAAACGTAGATAAATCGACATACGTACCCTTTGCCATTAGATCAAATCTGTCTCCCTCTAATTCCCTAACCCTAAAAGCTCACACCTGTGGTTCCTTCACGCAGTGCGGCTGCCCCAATCTTGCCAAATCCACTTGCGTGAGGTATTTAGGAGTACTCATTGATCAGCATCTCAACTGGCACCATCATATAATCAATGTCTCGTCGCGTGTACGTAAACTAATATATGTCTTTAAGAAGCTGCGAAACTCTGCTGATTGTGAAATTTTAAAACTAGTATATTTTGCACTTTGCCGGTCCGTCATAATGTACTGCCTGCCCGTTTGGGGTGGAGCCACACAAAATGTATTTATTCGCCTTGAGAGAGCCCAAAGAGCTATCCTTAAAGTGATGTTCTCCCTTCCACGAAGATATTCAACTGTACAGCTCTACTCCTACTGCAAGGTCCTCTCTGTCAGACAACTCTATGTGCTCCTGTGTGTCCTACGCAAACACTCAGCGCGTCCCTCAAAAGAACCTACAGGACGACTCAAGCACAATGTTTTTCCTACTGTTCGCCATAGAACTGCTTTTGCCAAACGTCAATATTATGTTATAAGCACTATCATGTACAATCTATTAAACAAAAAATTAAAAATTTTCTCCTGCCTTAAATACCAATGCAAAACTTTAATTAGAGACTATCTTCTAACACTAAATTATAATAATACTGAGGATCTTCTTCTGGGTATTTCACAGTGATGTTCATTTTAACTATACGTCCGTGTTATAGTATGGTACGCACAGGCTACATATACATACGCACCCACACGCACGCACACACACCCACACACGCACGCACACGCACACAGATGTACACACCCACACACACACACACACACCCTTCCCTACACCTACACTCACACCTTACACTCGCCACTTAGTTAATCTTTTCTCATTTATTTGCTTTTATTCTATTAATTAGTTTTACTGTTTTTGTCCACCACCTTGATTATTGTTAAACCGTCCTGATTGTACTAGAATTATGGCTTTGTATCTTGCGGAGAATCACTGACTCCTAAGTCACAGGTTTCACCTAGTTTAGGAGTCAGAGTACCTATGTATTGTTAACTTATGATAAGCCTTATATTTACAAATATGTACTCCAAATTATTGTTTACAACAATACGAACTTTTGTTAAATGAGAAAATAAATATTATTATTATTATCTCTTTATTTTTCCGTGTTTACATATCGTTTTACATTTTTAAATATTTATATAAAAAACATACAAAAACATTTAAAAATATAAAAAAATAGTGTTCCACCGATGGCGGGAGCAGGGTCCAAGCTACCGGTGGTTAGGGCTCCAGAGACAGGAACCTCCTCACTATGCGGGCCGTATCGAGGAGTACTGCCTTTTGAATCAGGCCTTTGATCCAACTGCCTAACGAGAGCCTCAATAGATGTTGGTCGAGGCTCTTGGCTATCAAACCATTGGCTGACACGACAATCGGTACAATGACAGCCGAGTTCACATTCCACATGTCAACAATCTCGTGCGCCAAGTCGAGATACTTAATTTGTTTCTCTTTCTCAGCTTTCACGAGATTCCCGTCATGTGGAATGGTAACATCGACAATCATTGCAAGGCGCGCTAATCGGTCTATCACTACTATATCAGGCTTATTTGCAACAATAGTCCTGTCAGTAATGATAGACCGATCCCAGTACAACGTGACATGGTCATTTTCAAGAACTGGGTCGGGCACATACTTATAATATGGTACCTCAGAATCCACAAGTTTATATTTCAAAGCAAGTTGCTGATGGATAATCCTAGCTACTTGGTTATGCCTGTGCAAATACTCGCTGTTAGCCAGACGAGAGCAACCAGAGATAATATGTCTGATGGACTCACCCGGATGGTGACATGCCCGACACACGTCAATCGTCCCGTCCTTCATAATATATCTCCGGTAGTTATTCGTCAAGATAACTTCGTCCATAATTGCACAGACGAAACCTTCAGTTTCCCCGAAAAGGTCACTGAATCGTAGCCAGGATACGGATGCTAAGAAGTCTACATCGGGCTCATGAAGAGCCCGATAAAATCGCCCGTGAAGTTCCTTGCTTTGCCATATCATCTTGCGGTCATCAGTGGTAAGTATTATAGGCTTGTGCCAGTTCTCTTTTGCCATGGATAGCGGGGTAAGCCCCTTGTCTACTGTGACAACATCATGATGCATACCCACTACGGTTTTGAAAAAATATTCTCTGAGACTGCATACCTCTCGGTTGTGGAGGGTCTTCGCATTTAAAAAGCCTCGACCCCCGCACTTCCGGGGAATATACAGTCTCATCACCGATGATCGTGGGTGATGCATCCTGTTTGCTGTCAGCAGTGTACGGACCCTTCTATCCAGGGCGTCGAGTTCAGTCTGAGTCCATTTAAGTATGCCGAAAGAGCACATCAAAACCGGCATGACCCACCCGTTGAAGGCGCGCACCTTATTCCCGCCCGAAAGAAGACTTTTTAATACCTTCTTCAGGCGACCAAAGAAGCGCTCCTTCAACGATTGCTTCATGTCAGCATCGTTGATACCTAACGCTTCCGACATACCCAAATATTTATAGCTCTCGAATGAGGAGAGGGATCTTAGGTATATGGAATCCGGGAGTGTAATTCCTTCGGATTCCATAATCTGCCCCCGCTTTACATGCATGACTGCACATTTGTCCACACCAAATTCCATTTTGATGCCACTACTAAAAGTTTCAGTTACATTCAGTAGCTTCATCAGATGCAATTTATTGGGGGCAAAGAGTTTCAAATCATCCATGTAGAGGAGGTGAGATATGACCTGACCACCTCTCTTCAATCGGTAACCCAGACCTGAATCCTCCAGCAGTGTGCTAAGAGGATTCAGAGCTAAGCAGAACCAAAGTGGGCTCAGACTGTCGCCCTGGAATATTCCCCGCTTAATCCATACAGGTTCATCATTCCCTTGGATCCGTCGACTCCCTGGATAGCGAAGGACTGTCTTCCATTGCCCCATACACGACCTAAGGAAAGTGCGTAGAGTTGCATTAACCTTGTACAACTCCAGCACCCTCATAAGCCATGTATGTGGCACCGAATCGTAGGCCTTCTTATAATCTATCCAGCAAGTTGAGAGGTCCTTGCGGGATCGACGAACCTGTTGGCTGATGGCCATGTCTATGAGGAGTAGCTCCTTAGTACCACGGGACCCGTTCTTGCATCCATTTTGAGAGACAGACATGATGGAGTTGCTGTTAAGGTGTTTGTTTATTTTACCTTTCAAAATGGATGTAAGAACTTTATAGACCGTTGGTAGACAAGTGATCGGCCTATAATTTTTGGGTTCCGCGGTGCTACCTGATTTATGGAGCAGGTGGGTAATTCCAGTTGTTAAGAACTGGGGTAGCGAACCAGACTCTAAGGATGACTGGAATTGAGATGCCAAACAAGTGTGTGAGCTACTTAGCCATTTTAACCAAAAGTTATGCAGCCCGTCCGGTCCCGGTGATTTCCAGTTCGGTAACGAACGGACTGCTGCGGCTACGTCTGATGGTGTTATCAAAATGGTATCCATTTCTGGTATGGTTTCACACACTTGTTCGACATTCTGTATCCAGTTAACCTCAGTGTGACAAACGGATACCGACCATATGCCGCGCCAGAATGCACTTGTGGTGGCATCATCCGGGCGGCACACGTCAGCCTCGTTTTGTTCAGGTCGCTCCCAAGCTCTGTATACCCACCTCTCATCGCTCTGGAACATGCGATTCTGCGTATATCGATCCACTCGCCGCTTATACCGCCGAATACGGCTCGCCCATGCACAAACTTTCTGCTTCAGGAAGTCGATGCGCTCTGTGAGATGATTTATATATTCTCGAGGGCTGATACCAGTCCCCGAGAATGCCTGTCTCACAAAGTGCATCACTCGCGGTCGAGTATTGCCATCCCTGAAGCAGTATAGTTTGCCAATGAGTACCCTGGTCCCATCGATACGACGCTCGATTCTGCGTTGCCAGGCTGGTACGGCTGGTTTAGGTCGAGCAGCTTCCTCACAATTCGGGAACTTGACTTTCGCTAATCGACATGCCGCTACAGCCGCGCAATACAGGATCGAGTGTGTATCAATGAGATCCTCGCTGCTCTCGAAGAAATTCTTGAGCAGCGAGTCCAAAGCACACACCAGCGCCCTATTTTTTTTATGCATAGGTAGCCGTGGTAACCGGGGTCTAAGGTCAGTCCGAGTGGATCTATAGTCGCGGAACGCATCCTCCAGTGCGTTCCTCAGTCGGTCGTTGTACTGGCTACTTACTGTTTCAACCCTATCATCCTCTTCTTCAACACGATTGGACCGCGGCGGAGCAGCATCGATGATTGACGCTTGTGCCGCAGTCTGTGTCAGAGTCGGGGTGATTTGGTTGCTCAGTACCTCTGAGCGCAGCCTATCAAGTGCGATATCGTCCAACCTGTGATTGCGTTGAATGACCCGCACCTGATCCGACAGTCGTTGGGCCGAGACGTTGACAGTTGGTTCCAGTGCCTGAAACAGAGACAGCATCCTTTCACGGTACGCAGTGAGGTTAGTTCCCCCCTCTGTAGCCCTGTAATATGCGCGCATGACGTTCTCGTTCATTGTTTGAGTCCATCTCATGCGCTGCACACAACCACCGGCAGCGGGGACCCGGCTCGGGGCCGGATGGCCCCTAAGTCCCAAGCTCTTCGGTGGCCGGCCTCTCCCCTGCCGACGTACAGGTCTTGGCGACGTCGGCGGAGAGAAATACTCGTCGCTCGAGCTCGACGCAACTACCGCGGCCGGTGTCGTCACAGCGCTTACATTGGCGCTGGGGACCGGCGGCGGCGAGGCGGAGCTGGGCGATGAGTCCGGAGGTGGTGAGCGTGCTCTTCGTGCGGCTTGTCTCGTCAACATTTTTTTCGTCCTCGTTTTCCAGTTTTATCGGAGGTGACAGCTGTCATGTCACCTCCGCTTCGGCAGTTTTTTATAAGCATTTAATTTCACATTATTGCACATTTATTTTTAAAAAATGGGTTTATTATTGAGCTATTAATTTTCCTTATTGATTTTCCATGAATGTTGATGAAAATTGCTTGTAAATGTATTTAAAATTAAAATGTAAACAGGAGCTTGACGAAATTGACTAGTCGACTTTAGTGTTGTTGTGTTATTATTATTATTATTATAATATGTAGAGATAAATTTTCATGTTTGGAAAGGCGTAGTCACACGTTACATTTACCTACCTACCGTAGCACCTTGACAACGTGTGACTACGCCTTTCCAAACATGAAAATTTATCTCTACATACCTATTGAATATTGTATACTTCAGAATAGTATTGTATGGCATTATTGTCAATTTACAACGAAGGCATCTTGGTAGAGTCTACTGTGTCCATTTACTTGCAACTACATTAGCAACTTTGTTCAGTTCAGTATTCTGAAAATCTTGTTTTATACTTTTTCAGGGTCGTTTTTTGTCGTAGTTGGGTTTTAGTTTTATTACTTTTTATTATTTGTACTATTTTGGTGTTAAAGTGTACCTATTTGTGGCGCATAATATTAACAAAAGTTAAATTGATGAACTAAAAGCTAGATACTTGACATATTACATCTACATGCACATATAACAACATAAGCCCGAAGGCATATAGTGCAGAGGACATTTTTATGGGAGTTTTAGCTAGTTATCAAACTGTTTCCGTCTTCACCGCGTGGAGTTACTCCCAGCTTATGTCGTTTTCATTAGTGCATTACATATTCTATTAATGTTCACACTGCTATACATTGCATAAAGCGATTCACAGTTCCCGTGATCCGCGCTTTACTCTTATCTATACTAATATATAAAGCTGAAGAGTTTGTTTGTATGTTTGTTTGTTCGCGCTAATCTCGGGAACTACACGGCCGATTTGAAAAATTCTTTTTTGCGTTGGATAGCCCATTAATCCAGGAAGGTTTTAGGCTATATAATAAGTATCATATCATCTATACTAATACTAATATTTAAACCTGAAGAATTTGTTTGTTTGTTTGTTTGTGCGCGCTAATCTCAGGAACTACTGGTCCGATTTGAAAACTTCTTTTTGCGTTGGATAGCCTATTAATCCAGGAAGGCTTTAGGCTATATAACATCCCGCTATAACCAATAGGAGCAGAGCAGTAACAAAAAATGTTGCGAAAACGGGAGCTAACGCAGCCGTACATATTGCCAATAGGAGCTGAGCATGACTAATTCCACGCGAACGAAGTCGCTGGCGGCCGCTAGAGGCGCTAGTAATATATAAAGCTGACGAGTTTGTTTGTATGTTTGTTTGTTTGTTCGCGCTAATCTCGGGAACTACTGGTCCGATTTGAAAAATTCTTTTTGCGTTAGATAGCCCATTAATCCATGAAGGCTTTAGGCTACATAACATCACGCTGCGACCAATACGAGCTGAGCATAACTAATTCCATGCAAACGAAGTCGCTGGCGGCCGCTTGTCGCTCATATTGAACATCATTAAAGCATTCCTGTAATTATGTGCAAGCATAAAGTACTCGTGAAGCTCTTTCACGTGATACCAAACACGGTATATTTATTTTAATTTTATATTAACATAGAACTTTTTGTCCGCTAGAGGGCGCAATACTAAATTTGGTGACAAGTTTTATAGCTCTTAACTAACAGAATATCAAGGCACTTCTAATGGTTCTACAGTGGCCTTATTCTGATAAGTAGTAAAGAAGATAGGAACGAAAAGATGTGAATTATATGCAACCAGCCCATGAATACAGGTAAGGTCACAAGCAAATGGTAGCAATATATATATATATATATATATATATATATTCAAAATGTACAAGTAAAGCGCTTTCAAATGATACCAAACAAGGCATATTTGTCTTAACTTTATTTTTTTACTCTGTATGTTTTGTCGGCTAGAGGGTGCCACATTAGATTTTGTGAAACCCCATATAGCCTATAACCAGCGGACAATTAAGACGCTTCTAATGATATGTCATTTGTCGAATTCTGATAAGTAGTTTACAAGTTACGAGGGAACAGATGAACATACATACATACATACATACATAGCCTGTCAAAATCATAACCCTCCTTTTGCTTTGCCGTAGTCGGGTAAAAAGAAAGGTGTTTAGCAGCCCAAGTTCTGCTTTTTTTTTTTTTTTTAATTACTGGTGTTGTCTGTTTTTTTACAGAATAACACATCTTTATATTTTTCAATCGAAGATTGAAAGCGATCTTTCTCATTTTTTGTGAAGTTAGTGAAATGAAATGAAATAGGATCACTGATCACTTTTACACGTCATGATTTATTTTTTTACCGTTCTCTGAAAAAAAAAATTTTTACATTCTAGAATATACGTGTTTTGTTAGATTGCAATGTTTAACATATGCTTCTACTTATTAAGACTTTAAACATAGTAACTATGTTTAAGGCGCTGTGTTCAGTAAAAATAGGCTTCTTAAAACAATTTTTTAGCCAAATGTATACATTTCAGAGCAGCCAAAAATTTATATGTTAATCTTGATTATATGTAGCAGAAAACCATTGTTTTCAAAACACGTTTTGAATTAATTTTCTCGATAGAAAAAAATCCTAAAGTAACCCCTAAAATTGAATTTATAACAGTTGTAACTGTATTATTAATCATCAAATCTTGATAAAATTGAGAAGAGCGATGTAAAATATAATAGTAAATGAAACCATTGTTTTTGTTTATCGATTTAACTAAGATATTCTAAAATAAATAATGCATTTAATGATAAATAACGTGAACGAAACGTCGCTCCATCGCGGCGTCCATTGCCTTCTCTTTCACTTCTATGCTTAGCGACAGTGACCGCTGAGGCGCTGTGCTTGTCGGACCTATGTCACTTTTTGCTTTACCCCGCACAGAAAATAATTATATTTACGTGTCTGTTTGTTGATGAATAATCATATTTCGTTTTTGCCCGGGTTCAAACCCCAGGTTTACATTATATGCTTTTTGTAGATTTTAATTGAAATAAATGCTTTTTAATTTACTGTTGTATTTTTGCCGATATTTTATTTGATTTTTAGGGTTCCGTACCTCAAAAGGAAAAAACGGAACCCTTATAGGATCACTTTGTTGTCCGTCTGTCTGTCTGTCTGTCTGTCTGTCACCACCCTTTATCTCAAGAACGCGTGAACGTATCAAGCTGAAATTCTCATGAAATACTCGGGTCTATATAATTGTCGCTTTAAGCTGTGAAAATATCAAACTTCTAAGCCAAGCCAATCAAAAGATACAGCCGATTATGTCGATATTTTCAACAAATTTTCGACACTCGCAAAGGAATCAAAACCTACAGGATACTTCCCGTAAACTCAGAATCCTGAAAATTGGCATGAAGCATTGTCATATAATGCAAATATAGGAAAAATTGCGAAAATCACATTTTTTTTAGTTATATAATATAATAAACATATTTTAATAAAATGGAACTTACTACCTTATTTCTCACGAACGAATAAAGTTATCAAATTGAAATTTATACCAAATACCTAGGTCTATTGTTCCTTTAAGCTGTGAAAATATCAAACTTCTAAGCCAAGCCAATCAAAAGATACAGCCGATATGTCGATATTTTCAACAAATTTTCGACACTCGCAAAGGAATCAAAACCTACAGGATACTTCCCGTAAACTCAGAATCTTGAAATTTAGCATGAAGGATTGTCATATAATGCAAATATAGGAAAAATTGCGAAAATCACATTTTTTTCAGTTATATAATATAATAAACATATTTTAATAAAATGGAACTTACTACCTTATTTCTCACGAACGAATAAAGTTATCAAATTGAAATTTATACCGAATACCTAGGTCTATTGTCCCTTTAAGCTGTTAAAATATCAAACTTCTAAGCCAAGCCAATCAAAAGATACAGCCGATATGTCGATATTTTCAACAAATTTTCGACACTCGCAAAGGAATCAAAACCTACAGGATACTTCCCGTAAACTCAGAATCTTGAAATTTGGCATGAAGGATTGTCATATAATGCAAATATAGGAAAAATTGCGAAAATCACATTTTTTAGTTATATAATATAATAAACATATTTTAATAAAATGAAACTTACTACCTTATTTCTCACGAACTAATAAAGGTATCAAATTGAAATTTATACCAAATACCTAGGTCTATTGTCCCTTTAAGCAGTGAAAAAATCAAACTTCTAAGTTAAAGCGATCAAAAGATACAGCAGTTTGTACCGACACCTTAGACGAATTTCCGTCACACGCTAGGGAATCAAAACCTACAAGCAAAGACATTTAAATTATATTTACAATAGACAGGACATCACGAACAAAATCGTAAGCCAATATTTTATCGACTTGGTTAAAAGTCGCTCAGTCTAGTCTGCGCGTCAGGACGTAATTTGTGTCCACCAAGAATAAACATTTTCTAAGGAAATATGCCATGTTGCGCTTTGTGTTACTGTACATCTCGTTATAGTAAAACGACTGGACCTAACTTCGGAATGTTTTTCTATGAATTATTTATATTTCGTCTGCAATTCAAATTTAAAAAAAATCTTAGTTGTAGAAAATTTTCCATTATTGTAATAAGCGCCCTCTATTGTTGAGTAGTTTTACTATTTTCTTGTAGAGATGTAATAATGTTGTTTATCGATTTAGTTATCGATAATACTTATTAAGATGAATACATTTTGTTGTATTTTATTGACATTTAAAATATAGCTAAATAAACTTAAAATATTACTATATTTCAAGTTTATTTATTATTAACTCTAAACACAATCATATCATATTAATAAACAAAATTGAATGAACAATTACTATTTATTTATCTAGGTTTTTGTTATTTTTGATTTCCGAATAAAAATAATGTCGTAGGGAAAAAGTGGATACGATTTGTCCAGATAGACCGTAGAGAAGAAAATTGGCTTCCGTCTCATTCGTCGAAATTATGCTCAATGCATTTTAAAAGAGAAGTTATCTACTTTGGAAAGACTTGTCGATCAAATTTTAAAAAAAAAGAATCGGTACCTTGTATTACAAATGAACTAATAAGTTATTAATTTCAGTACTTTTTTACTTAACCGTAAAAATTGGAATAAAATTTACGGTTAAGTGGATAAGTACATAGATTACATAAATTATTTATAATGAAATATATTCATAAAATATGTAGGTACGTATATGTAGTACAATGATTGCGAGCTACTTTGTGATTTTGAGGATTCCGTACCTAAAAGGTAAAACGAACCCTATTCATGAGACTTCTCTGTTCGTCTGTCCGTCTGTCACCAGGCTGTATCTCATAAACCGTAATAGCGAGACAGTTGTAATTTCCAGAGATTGTGTTAGTATTTCTGTTGCCGCTATAACAACAATTACTAAGAATAAAAATAATAAAATATTTAAGTGACTAAGAGACTATTAATTAAGATTATTATTATTTGATTATTTTTGAGACTATTATTTAAGTGACTATTTAAGTGAGTGGTAACGTGAATTTTTGCCGTTTTTTGCTCCATATTAATAACGGAAACAGATAGACGCTTAAAATGTTCACAGAATATTTGGTTATATATTCAAATTACAAATAAATAATTAAAATAAAATAAATCCTGAAGGCGGGCTCCCATACAATAACCGTGATTTTTTTGCCGTTTTTAAAGATAATGGCGTACGAATCTTGTAAAGGTCTTGCTCCAGCAGACTACCATTTTTGTCGTGATTCCTATATATTGATTATAAATGAATTATTTAAAAATTGAAAAATAAGCAATTATTTAGATTTTCAGTACTAATCGGCAATTTTAAACTTTAACGCCTATTATTAAAAGAATTATATAAATAAGAAACTTGTAAACTTGAAATTACCCATAATTATTCTGCTTCCTAATTTTTTGTTTCAAGCTATCATAAAAACATCGTCGTAGTAACATCTTTGAATATTTCGATAACTTTATATCGAAATGACCCCCTACCACAGTTTTTTGCATTGCCATTTAAAAATATTTGCAAACAAACGTGTAAAAAGAATAATTTTGCTAAAAACGAAATGCAAACGAAAATTGCAAAACAAAATGCGCTTTATGGCCTAAAAGGTCTATTACACTCAAAAATCGCAATAAACAGAGCGTTAAAATAATTCGTAAGCATAAAACCATCTAAAATGCCAATAGACGGTGTCACGGTAAATGAATAGTAGCGAATAAAATTCTAAAACAGTTTTTGTTTGTACAAGACAAGTTTCACTTAATTTATTTACTTTTTAATATTTATTTACCCGATTTGAACTATACTAGGGTATTAAATCGGATCTGGCAACATAGAACACACTGGCCACCTACCGGGCAATAGCTGAATATATTTTATATAAACTTATTTCATTTTTACTATTTGATGTCTCCAATTGTCGATCTAATTTTGCTATATTGTACTAGATGGCGGAACTGAGCCATGGGATCACAGTTTTTCTATGACATTTTGACACATGCCCTCTCTATATATCTTAAATCTCTTTGCCTACAAGGTACTTCCCGTGAACTCAGAATCTTGAAATTCGGCAAGAAGCAACGTTATATTATAGTACAGACAGATAAAGGAAAAATTGTGAAAATGATAAATTTGAAGTTACATAAAATATTAAAATATTATTTTTGCTTACATGACATAAAATATTTTTTTAATAATTATAAACTTACTACCTACCCTTTTTCACATGAACGCGTAGAGATATTAAAGTTGAAATTCATATCAAACACTTCTTAAATCTAATTGCCTCTAAACTGTGAAAAAATCTAAATCAATGCTAGTATTATAAATGCGAAAATAATTCTGTCTGTCTGTTACGCTTCCCGCCTAAACCTCTCAACCGATTTTGATGAAGTTTGGCACAGACAATCTTTAGACCCTGAGAAAGAACATAGGCTACCTTTTATCCCGGAAAAATTTGATGTTCCCGAGGGGAATTTAAACAGCGCGATATAACCGAACTCCACGCAGACGAAGCTGCTGGCGGAAAGTACGTCATAAATTGTAAACCGCTACGTTTGTACGGCGGAACCCTCGGTGTGCGAGTCCAACTCGCATTTGGCCGGTTTTTTTTTTCTGTAATTATTCTTTTTACTTTTTCCCGGCACATTTTTCTTCACCTGTATGTGTTCGGGTTCAAACCCCAGCTTTACGTTGTATGCTTTTTGTTGGATTTCTTATTTGCAATTGTTTTTTTTTTAATTATTATTAATTTATCCGATTTTCTGTATTTTTTGTAGTAATTGTTCCATCTTTTTAAATATATTCTTTTTGTAACAATTATAATGCAAACTAATATTTAAAATCAATTTGTTATAATTTTCTTTCTACAAATTTCTAGAAATTAATAATAAATAATAATAATAAGCCTTTATTTAACCATGAATTTCTTAGTTCATAATATAATTTAACAAAAGAAAAACAATAAAAATAATAGTTAATTTGATAATAGTTCAAAACAGTAAATTTAGATTTCATTTTGTTGCATTATTCATGGCCCCTTTCAGTATAGGCCTCCTCCAAGTGCCTCCATCTATTTCACTCGTACAAACCCGATTTCGATAAGAGTTGCAGTTTTGAAGAAGAAATCTTTTATTTTTTTAAATATCCGAAATGCATTTTTTTTAACAGTTACTCTAAACAGCTGTTTATAAAGAGTAATTTCTAGAAATGATATATTTCTAACAGTTTCATGAAAAAAGGACATAACACAAAAAATTTAAGCAGAACGGACAAAGCGCATTATAAAAATAAAAAAGAAAACAATAAAAATAATAAAAAATGAAAATATGTATAAAATACACATTTTCGAAAATCGCAAGGTAAAGTCGGATTCGATCCTGGTGCTCGTCTAATGCGAACCGGGACTGTGACGAACAGAGCCAACCATGCTTCGGGGTTGGGTTGTGAAATTACCCTTCTAAATGTAGATGGAATAGAAAAGAAAAACAATAAAAATAACAGTTGATTTGATAATAGTTCAAAACAGTAAATTTAGATTTCATTTTGTTGCATTATTCTATTTCAATCTTTTTGTGTTGTGTTATTCTAAGCACTCGTACAAACCCGACTTCGATAAGAGTTGCAGTTTTGAAGAAGAAATCTTTTATTTTTTTAAATATCCGAAAATGCATTTTTTTTAACAGTTACTCTAAACAGCTGTTTATAAATAGTAATTTTTAGAAATGATATATTTCTAACAGTTTCATGAAAAAAGGACATAACACAAAAAAATTAAGCAGAACGGACAAAGCGCATTATAAAAATAAAAAAGAAAACAAAAAAAAATTATAAAAAATGAAAATATGTATAAAATACACATTTTCGAAAATCGCAAGGTAAAGTCGGATTCGATCCTGGTGCTCGTCTAATGCGAACCGGGACTGTGACGAACAGAGCCAACCATACGTCGCGGTTGGGTTGTGAAATAACCCTTCTAAATGTAGATGGAATAGAAAAGAAAAACAATAAAAATAACAGTTGATTTGATAATAGTTCAAAACAGTAAATTTAGATTTCATTTTGTTGCATTATTCATGGCCCCTTTCAGTATAGGCCTCCTCCAAGTGCCTCCATCTATTTCAATTTTTTGTGTTGTGTTATTCTAAGCACTCGTACAAACCCGACTTCGATAAGAGTTGCAGTTTTGAAGAAAAATCTTTTATTTTTTTTAAATATCCGAAAATGCATTTTTTTTAACAGTTACTCTAAACAGCTGTTTATAAATAGTAATTTCTAGAAATGATATATTTCTAACAGTTTCGTGAAAAAAGGACATAACACAAAAAATTAAGCAGAACGGACAAAGCGCATTATAAAAATAAAAAAGAAAACAAAAGTAATAATAAAAAATGAAAATATGTATAAAATACACATTTTCGAAATTCGCAAGGTAAAGTGAACGGATGTGGGATTCGAACCTGCTGCTCGTCTAATGCGAACCGGGACTGTGACGAACAGAGCCAACCATACGTCGCGGTTGGGTTGTGAAATTACGCTTCTAAATGTAGATGGAATAGAGAATGGTTGGTATAGATTTAATAGAAAGTGCGTATTTCTCGATGCACGACGCCTCACCTCACGCATCGATGTACTCGCGCGGAGCGCCCCGCGCCCCGCAGTGGGCGGGGCTAGTCGTGTCCCACTTCGTCTGCTTCACCCCCTCAAATACCTAAAAGTTTGCTATTCACAGCGTCTTAAGTGTATGTAGTAGTACGAGTGAGTGTAGTAATTTCGTTGCAACGCAATGTATTCGTGCGCAGACGATGTAGCATCGGGGCACTGTCGGTAAAGTGGCGCGCTTCAAAGGACTTGTCGCGACAATATTCGCTGGAGTGGTCACACCTACGACACTTCAAGGTCGTTCAGACTTTGAAGTCGGACTGACGTTCTTTTTGCATACTTTTTCTCATTGTTTTTGTTTTATTTGTTTTGTAAACATGTACTAAATCATAATTTATTGACATATAATGCAAAGCCACTGCTTCCTCCATCGTTTCGGCCGCACAACTAAACAACGAATATTCGCCGTAGGCCGATTTCTGAATCTTCGCCCGCCCATGTAGACAAGAACATCGTGCATGTCCGACAACGGATATTTTGCGCGCCAACGCGAAACGAATCTTCGCCTGCTAATCTAGCCCCGGCATTTAACGAACGTTGAACATCATCCGTTAACGTAACTTTTTGACGTACGTATGTTACGATAACCAACCGTTTGAAACAACCCGCCCTTAGAGTATTAGTGACTCTGTTTCAGTATCACATATTAATTTTAGTGTGAAAATGTCAAGTTTTGTGCCGAATAAGCGTCATTTGCGGGAACTTTTTTTTTTTATTTATTTGTAAGCAGTGATGCGATCGTTCATGGTAAAGCGCGCTAGTTTATTAAGAGCCTATTCACTCTAGCCTTGAAGACACTCAAATTGTAGTGTGACGGAAACACCGTCGCTGGCAAATTGTTCCAGTCCCTCGATGTACGCAGTATAAAAGAGGAAGCGAAACGCTTCGTCCGGATCGCAATGGCGTCAACAACGTAAGGGTGGAAACTCGCCGTACGACGGGTAGTCCGATGGTGGAACGGAGATGGGGGAATTAAATCATGCAATTCCCTTGCACACTCACCAGAATCCATCTTATAGAAGACCGAAAGGCTGGCTACTCTACGCCTGTGCTCCAGGCTTTGGAGACCGTTTCGAGTTAAGTCACAGTCACCAATCAGCGTCTTCGCACGACTCTCCACTGAAGCTAAAGTAGCCAGGTGACATTTCGCAGCACCAGCCCAAATATGGCTGCAGTACTCCACACACGAGCGGACCTGTGCTTTGTACAACATTAGAAGCTGCCTTGGTGTGAAGTACCGCCGGACCTTTGCGATGACGCCAAGTTTTCTGGCAGCCACCTTGACCTTGGACTCAGTGAACCGCCCAAAGTTAAGGTTCGAGGAAATCTCAACTCCGAAAAGCTGAAGGCGGTCGGTGCACTCCAAGGATACCTACATTCTGAAAAGTAGAAGCCACGGTGAAAAGACACGCCTGTGTTTTGGCGGCATTGAATGCTACAAGATTTGCCCCATTCGGAGACTGCCTTTAGTGCAGCACTCGTACGCTCTACCATAGCCTCTCTTTCGGACCGGATTGTTTCCTTACTAGCCTGAGCTTCCGGCAGGTATCTCTCCAAAACTCTCTGCCATCTGCATACCTATAGATACCGGGCATCAGCAGATCGTTAATATACAGCAGGAACTGAACTTTTGTTACTTCTTTAACTTGAAGAAATCTGCAGCTGAGGCCCATCGATTGCTTGTAGAAGCTTATGGTGAAGCTGCTTTGAGAGAGAAGTTGTCGTGAGTGGTTTCAAAAATTTAGAAACTAAGAAGACAGAGAACGTAGTGGGAGACCTAAATCTTACGAAGACACGGAATTGGAAGCAATATTGAAGGAAGATAAAAGGAATAGGAAAAACGTGCTCATTAGGTACCACTCCAGAGTCCAGACATGACAAAAATATTCTCGTACATGATAATGTTCGTCCGCATGTTCAAAAAACGGTGGAAACTAATTTGTAGACCTATGAATTTCACCTGTGTTGTTTTCTATTTCACTAGTCGTAGGCTGGTAGTCATTACAATAAACTCGTTCTAGTAACTCACCTGGCTACGTTATTTACACAGTTCGTGAAGCAATTCGTTCCGAAAATCAAAGAATTAAGGACGGGAGTTTAATTGTTACATTCAAGAAAAGCTTGGAGAAGTTTCACTCCCCATTACTATCTGATAGAGCGTCGACTTGCAAACTATAATTATGTATGAATTCAATACTTTTTCCAAAATAATTATAAACTAGTGCTTGACCGCAATCCTGCCTGATAGTAAGCAGTGATGCAATCGTTGATGGTAAAGCGCGCCAGTTTATTAAGCCACTTCTAAAAAAATCTGAGTGAATAGGGAGGAAGATGGCAGTTGAGCGAGATGATGCAATGTTAAACCCAACAACACGACCAACGATGCTGCGCCAGAGGAAGATTGATCTGGAGACCCTCCACGACCAAACTCCCGACACAACAACATTTGGTCCATCGTACCCGGCACACATCGCAACACAACTGCTCAGACCCTGCCTCCGTACGGCTTCATCAGACATCATGCCTGTTAGAAGAAAGGCCAAAAAGCAAATGCTAGTAATATATATATATTCAAAATGTAAAAGTAAAGCCCTTTTTACCCGACTACGGCAAAGCAAAAGGAGGGTTATGATTTTGACAGGCTATGTATGTATGTATGTATGTACGTATGTATGTATGTATGTATGTTCATCTATTCCCTCGTAACTTCTAAACTACTTATTCGAATTCGATAAATGATATATCATTAGAAGCGTCTTAATTGTCTGCTGGTTATAGGCTATATGGAGTTTCACAAAATCTAACGTGGCGCCCTCTAGCGGACAAAATATACAGAGTAAAAAAATAAAGTTAAGATAAATATGCCGTGTTTGGTATCATTTGAAAGGGCTTAACTTGTACATTTTAAATATGTATATATTACTAGCATTTGCTTGTGACTTTACCTGTATTCATTGGCTGATTGCATATAATTCACATCTTTTCGTTCATAGATAGCTTCTTTACTACTTATCAGAATAAGACCACTGCAGAACCATTAGAAGGGCTTTGATATTCTGTTGGTTATGAGCTATAAAGCTTGTCACCAAATTTAGTATTACGCCCTCTAGCGGACAAAAAGTTCTATGTTAATACAAAATTAAAATAAATATACCGTATTTGGTATCATCTGAAAGAGCTTCACGAGTACTTTATGTTTGTACATAATCCCTAGTAATGCTTCGTAGAAATTTGAATGTAAACCAGGGTTTGGTAAACGGAGCGATGGGAGTGGTGAAGGCCTTCGAATGGCCTGCTCTTCGGCGCGATCAGTTGGAACAGGAGAACAGCCAAGCGCTGTTCTCATACAATTTGACGACGCATCCATAAAAGCAGATACTAACGGATTTATCAAAATCGAGCCTTGCCTCACTGAATTTGACGGCTTGAGGGGTTCTGGGCAAATTCAGCGTAAAATGCTCCCGCTGATTCTTTCTTGGGGTTGTACTGTACATAAATTACAAGGTTGTACTCTAGATAAAAAGTTACAGATCTAGGAAAGTCATTGTTTGCTAAAGGACAGGCCTATGTCGCTCTCAGTAGAGTCAAAACCATAGAGGGATTATTTATAAGTGCCTTGGATCATAATAAATTACTTAAAAATCCACATGACAGTCGATCGTTAGCAGAATTAGATAGATTAAGAAATCTTCCCAGGTCCTCTTAATATAAGTTTTTTTTTTAATAATTATTAACTAGCGCTTGACTGCAATCCCGCCTGATGGTAAGCAGTGACGCAATCCTTGATGCCTGCGCACTAGTTTATTAAGCCTATTCACTTAAAAAACTTAGGAATAGTAAGGATGACGGCCGTTGAGCCAGGTGATGCAATGTTAAATCCAAGAGCAACACGACCAACCATGCTGCGCCAGAGGGAGATTGATCTGGAGACTCTCCACGACCAAACTCCCGACACAACAACATTTGGCGCATCGTACTCGCCACACAACGCAACACAAAGTGCTCAAACGCGTCCTCCGTACGGCTTCACCAGACATCATGCTGGAACACGACGAATCGCTTGGCGGCAAGACTTTGTCTGGTGGGTGGTAACTTCTGCCGGCAGCCGATGTTATGGCCTACCACCGTTTGAAAAACATCCAATCTATTTATACTAACGGCCTCATCCACTAATTCATGACCCATTCGGTGCCATCGACGCAAATGTGCGTCGCTACTACGAAAAACCGGGAGCTTCATACGGTGAAACCGTTGCTATACGCGCTACGCTTCAACCGCTACGAAATAGTAAAATAGGACATCTCTACATATTACTATACGCCGATACATAAGTCAAAAGAGATGTCGTATGTTAACTACCTAGTTTTTAGTTCGTCAATTTAACTTTTATTAATATTATGCGCCACAAATACACTTTAACACCAAAATAGTACAAATAATAAAAAGTAATAAAACTAAAACCCAACTACGACAAAAAAACGACGCTGAAAAAGTATAAAACAAGATTTTCAGAATACTGAACTGAACAAAGTTGCTAATATAGTTGCAAGTAAATGGACACAGTAGACTCTACCAAGATGCCTTCGTTGTAAATTGACAATAATATCTTACGATACTATTCTGAAGTATGCAATATTCACTATTTAGAGATAAATTTTCATGTTTGGAAAGGCGTAGTCACACGTTACATATACCTACCGTAGCACTTTCATAACGTGTGACTGCGGTTTTCCAAACATGAGATGATTCAATATGAGCGACAAGCGGCCGCCAGCGACTTCGTTCGCATGGAATTAGTTATGCTCAGCTCGTATTGGTCGCAGCGTGATGTTATGTAGTGTAGTGTGTAGCGTGATGGCCGTGTAGTTCCCGAGATTAGCGCGAACAAACAAACATACAAACAAACTCTTCAGCTTTATATATTAGTATAGATAAGAGTAAAGCGCGGATCACGGGAACTGTGAATCGCTTAATGCAATGTATAGCAGTGTGAACATTAATAGAATATGTAATTCACTAATGAAAACGACATAAGCTGGGAGTAACTCCGTTGTCAAGGTGCTACGGTAGGTAGGTAAATGTAACGTGTGACTACGCCTTTCCAAACATGAAAATTTATCTCTACATATTGAATATTGTATACTTCAGAACAGAACAGTATTGTATGGCATTATTGTCAATTTACAACGAAGGCATCTTGGTAGAGTCTACTGTGTCCATTTACTTGCAACTACATTAGCAACTTTGTTCAGTTCAGTATTCTGAAAATCTTGTTTTATACTTTTTCAGCGTCGTTTTTTTGTCGTAGTTGGGTTTTAGTTTTATTACTTTTTATTATACTATACCTACCCCTAAAAACGAAGGAAATACATAGATCTATAAGAATATAAATAAATAAATAAATATGATAAATAGATCTAAAAAATAAATAAATAAATAATAATAATAGAATTATTAGAATAGCTAGAAGTTTATAGTTGGGCACCCCACCCATGTAAGCAATGAATGAGGATGAATGGAAGAGAGACCATGTATGAAGCATAAAAGTACGAGAGGAATAAACGCGAGAACTGGAACGAATGGAAAACTGTAAAGAATAGGCTCCGACTCAACCGCGTTGGAGGTAGTAGTAATAATAATAAAAAAAAAAGAACCGGTGTCATGACCTGGCGTGTTTCCCGGCACCGTGGAAGGAAGCATCTGTCGTGGTGCTCAGGAAGCCGGCGCGTCCAGACTATGCCCGCGCAAAGTCGTATCTCCCCATTGGACTATTTTCCACCCTGGGCAAGATCTTGGAGAAAATCCTGTGCCGACGAATACGTTGGCACTTCTTGCCCAAGTCCAATGCGCGGCAGTACGGCTTCGTACCGCAGCGGAGCACGGAGGACGCGCTGTACGACCTGGTGCAGCACGTCAGAGGCATCCTCCACAAGAAGGAGACCGCCCTGATAGTCTCTCTGGACATCGAGGGGGCGTTTGACAACGCATGGTGGCCTGCCATAAAGTGCAGAATGGTAGAGAAGGGTATTCCCGTTAATCTGAGACGTCTTGTCGAGGACTACTTCAGGGACCGGAGCGTAGTCGTGCGCTACGCGGGGAGGACGATGCTGAAGCCCCAGTTTAAAGGCTACGTCCAGGGCTCCATCGGTGGGCCTCTCTTCTGGAACATGCTGCTGGACCCTCTGCTGGACAACCTGGATACGCGGGGCTCACTGGCGGGGTGAGGTGCCTCCGTAAAGGCCCTACGCTCCTCCAGTTAGCGCGCGATATAAGCGCGATATAACCGAATTCCACGCGGGCGGAAAGCTAGTTAATTATAAATGTAACTGATTCCGATTCGAGTCGTTATATATAAAAAAGTAAAGAATAAAAACGTATAAAATGATTTGTATTGCTTTACTTAATTCTTGTGAATCTCTTTAATTGGGTTAGGTTAGGTTAGGTTAGGTTCGGGACATTATCCGTGTGCAGTTTCTGGCCTGCCATCGGACGCGTCCCCAGGTGGCGGATAGGGGAACGGCCCCCAGATATGGGGGTTACCGGTTTACCGGCGCGGACCAAAGCCAGACGCGGGACTGCTTCGGCGGTCATGCGTGCGACGGGTCGGCCACCACTCCAGGTGGCTGACATGACCCGAACTCCGGGTCGCCGTCGGACAACCCGGACTCCTCATGGAGAGGAGCTGGGGGCCCTGCTCGCGTGCGTGCATGCGAGTGGGACCAAGAGGAAGGACACCTCTCTAAAAAACCCTTGGCTGCTGCGTCTTCTTGTTGAAGAAGACGTACCCAGCTTTGGGGCGACGGGTCCCGGTCCGGGACACGGTCTGACACAGACCACCGTTCGGCCCAAACGTTGCGCTGGAGCGGGCGCTCCAGTGCAACGAATATCCGTTTACGGATGGTGACGGGTGCCGCTACGCCTAGTTGGATAGCGGCACGGAGGCATGTCTAATGCCGACGTCATCTGGGGGCTTGGCTTAACCGCCCGGCCCCCTACAAGCCTAATCCCAAGGTGGGAGCGTGCCGAGGGGATGAGTGGCCGGTGGGAGACCGGTCGCTAACGCTCACCTGCTGGGTACCTGCCGACCCCCAGCAGTATTGAGGCTTACCTGGTTACAAGGGCGCTGGCCAGGTGGACGTTTATTTCCCTATTACTCGTGGGAACAGTATGAAGAAGTCTAAAAAACAAAATAAAACTATAATGAAGAAGAACAGAGGAGTAAGGAGAGAGGAGGGAGCAGTCTCCGACCCGGAGAAAGCTCCCGAGCCTGTCGTGTCGGACACCGACAGTACGGGCTCGTTGCAGTCGGTCCGGTCGGTACCGGACGTGACACCATTCCTGAAGAGGACCAACTCGCCGCCGGTGGTAGTGTTGGAGACACAGGCCGGCACAAGCGACGACGGGGTGCTGTACATCAGCAGATCGAGCACCCCGACCGCCAAGCGCGGCAGAGGACGACCGCCTACGACTGGTCACTATGTCGGCCTGTCCAAGGCGCGGAAAGAACTGGAGGCCGCCCAAAAGGCCGCTGAAAAAGAAGAGCGCCTCGCGGCGGAAGAGCGTAGGGTGGCCGAGCTAGCCCGGAGGGTGGATACCGGACGGGCCTCTCGGCTGTCCGAAACTTCTTCGGCTATGTCATCCGTCGAAGACCTTCAGGCCACGGAGCTGGGCGAAAGGCTCCGGAACGCCGTGGAGACGGTGAGGGAGGTCTCCAGTGTATCCAAGGGCCTGAAGGGGACCTGCCAGAAGGCTTTGAAATTGGCTGCGGCCTCTATGCTAGAGGTCGCCGAGGAGCTCCTGCAGCGCTCCTCATCGGACGAGACCAAATTACTTACGGCGGCAAACGCACGCCTAACAGCCCAGGTTGCGGAGCTCCGTAAGGCGCAGGAAGAGCTCCGTGCGGAGCTTCGCAACTTGAAGAAGGAAAGGATGAGAACGGACACCTCCGGGCCGGCGGAGTCGCAGCCTGTTTCCCGGCCTTCGGCAGAGGAGTCGGAGTTGGTCCGGCTCTTTAAGACAGAGATGGCGGCGCTGTCTGCCCGCTTCTCCGTCATCGAGGGCAGGGTGCTGCGACCTCCACTGGCCCACGACAAGACACCGCCGGCGCAGACGTATGCGGCGAAAGCTGCTGCGCCGAGCCAGGCCAAACCGGCTAAGACCAAGCCTGTGGCCGCTGCTCCGGCTGCTCCAGCAGCCCCAGCTGCTCCGGCGGCCCCGGCAGCGACGGCGAGCGCACCAACGGCCACCTCGCAAGAGTGGGTCACCGTTGGTGAAAAGAAGAAAAATAAGAAAAAGAAGAAGAAGTCAAAAGCGGCGAAGAAGAAGCAGAAGCTCCGCGCCCCGAAGTCCACGGCGGTGGCTATTAAGCTACCGCCGGAAGCCATAGAAAGGGGCGTGTCGTACGCGTCGGGCCTGGCGAAAGCCAAGACCGACATAAATTTGAAGGACCTGGGCATAACGGGCATCGTGTGGAAGGAGGCGGTAACCGGTGCCCGTTTGCTCGAGATACCCGGCGCTACCAGCAACGACAAGGCGGACGCGCTTGCGGGGAGGCTGAAAGCCTCTCTTAAGGAGCAGTTTCCGGAGGCGAAAGTCACCAGGCCCGTAAAAACGCTGAACATGCGTGTCTCGGGCCTGGATGACACGGTCACCACGAAGGAGCTCGGGGCCGCCGTCGCGGAGGCGGGCGGGTGCCCCCTGGAGCAGGTCCGGCCTGGCGAGATCGGGCCCGGCCTCAGGGGACTCTGGTCCGCATTAGTGACCTGCCCTGTTGCGGCGGCCCGCCGCATAGAGGCGAGCGGCCGCAACCTGCTTGTTGGGTGGGTGTTGGCGCGGGTCAAGATCCTCTCGCCCCGACCGCAGAGGTGTTTCCGGTGTCTTGAGGTGGGACACCTGGGAGTGCATTGTTCGTCGACCATTCAAGTCGGCGGGCTCTGCTTCCGGTGCGGCCGGCCCGGTCACAGGGCTGCCGCATGTCGACGTGTGACGCCCCGCCGAATTGTCCTAAGTGTGCGGCGGCGGACAGGCCCGCCGATCACCGGATCGGCAGCAAAATCTGCGCCGACGCCCACACCAAGCAGAAAAAGAAGGGGACCAAGGTGATTGGGCCTGCTGCCCAGGGCGCTGCGGCGTCTATAGCGCAGCAGACCGTATCCTCTAAGGCAGCCGACTCGCTGCCGGAAGGGGAGCGGACCATGGACACTCAATAATGTCTGTGTCCGCTTCCCTTCGGTTTCTTCAGGGCAACATCAACCACTGCGCCCGTGCTCAGGATCTTCTCCTCCATAGCATGGCGCAGTGGTTGATCGACGTTGCGGCGGTTGCCGAGCCGTGGTTCGTACCCCCCCGGGATGACTGGGTGAGCGACGCCCACGACTCGGTGGCCATGATCCTGAGAAGATCGGCCGGGACTCCGTCCTTTGAAGCCGTCGCCAAAGGACGGAACTTCGTCTCGGTACTGCTCGGAGAAATAGTGATTGTCGGGGTCTACTTCTCTCCGAGCAGGTCGCTCGCCGAATTTGAGGCATGGTTGGAGGAATTGGGCACTGTCGTCAGACGCAACCACCCTCGCCCCGTGGTCGTACTCGGGGACTTCAACGCCAAGTCAGGCGCTTGGGGTTCCCCGACTACCGATGCTCGCGGCGAGGTGTTGGAAGAGTGGGCGGTCGAGTACGGTCTCGCCGTCCTTAACCAGGGCTCGGTGGACACGTGCGTGCGCCAGCGGGGCGGTTCCATAGTGGACATTACGTTCGCTAGCCCCGCCCTCGCACGCCGTGTCCAGGGCTGGCGTGTTATGGAGGGGGTGGAGACGTTGTCGGATCATAGATATATCCGCTTTGACGTCTCCACCCTCTCCACGGCGCCTGCGCCCGCGCCGGCCCTGCCGACCCCTGGTTCGATCGGTCCGCGTTGGGCGTTAAAACAGTTGGATCGGGAGCTGCTCCTAGAAGCCGCGATCGTCCAGGCCTGGGTGACTACACCGGACAGGCCTGTCAACATCGACGAGGAGGCCGAGCAGCTCCGGCTGGCCATGACCAGCGTCTGCGATGCGGCGATGCCTAGACGGCGTCAACAGCCATCTAGGCGCCGGGTGCACTGGTGGTCGGCGGACATCGAACGGCTCCGTGCCGCCTGTGTGGCCGCTAGACGCCAGTATGCCCGGCATAGGAGAAGGCGGCGCCGCCCGCCAGACGCTGAGGCCAGAGAGGCGGAACTATACGAGGCTTACCGCGAAGCGAGGAAGGCACTGAAGGGGGCTATCGCCAAAGCGAAGGCAGAGGCCCGCGAGCGGCAGCTAGCTACCCTGGACCGCGACCCGTGGGGGCGTCCTTATCGCGCAGTACGGGACAGGCTGCGCCCTTGGGCGCCTCCGCTCACCCAGGGTATGCGGCCTGAGCTGCTGCGAGAGGTGGTGAGTGCCCTCTTCCCAGCCAGGGCGGAGCATATCTCGCCGCCCATGGTTCCGCCTCGATCCGCTGACGCCAACGCCAACGCGGAAAACGACGACGACGACGTGCCCGTCGTGACCCGGGCAGAGCTGAGAGCGGCGGTGTCCCGGCTTCAAGCCAAAAACACCGCTCCAGGGCCCGACGGCATTCCTGGCCGAGCGTGGGTCCTGGCCGCGGAGGCTCTTGGGCCTCGACTGATGGGCCTTTTCAGCGCGTGCCTAGAGCGGGGCCAGTTTCCCTGTCCATGGAGGACGGGCCAACTGGTCCTGCTGAAAAAGGCGGGGCGCCCGGCGGATTCGCCGTCTGCGTACCGGCCCATAGTGTTGCTGGACGAGGTGGGCAAGCTCTTTGAAAGAGTAGTTGCAGACCGCCTCGTCCGCCACCTAAACACGACAGGGCCGGACCTAGCGGATGGCCAGTTCGGCTTCCGCCAAGGGCGCTCCACAATTGATGCGATAATGCGCGTAAAGGCCGCGGCGGAGAGTGCCGTCTCTCGGGGCGAGGTGGTGTTGGCGGTGTCTTTGGACATCGCCAACGCGTTCAACACCCTGCACTGGAGCTGCATTAGGGAGGCGCTCCGATTCCACGGGGTGCCGCCCTACCTCCGCCAAACAGTCGGGGCCTACCTTGCAGAGAGGCAGGTTATTTACCCGGGTCACGGTGGTGGCTGGTATCGGCGAGAGGCAACGTGCGGTGTTCCACAGGGGTCGGTTCTAGGCCCACTCCTGTGGAACATCGGTTACGATTGGGTGCTGCGTGGCGCGCTCCTCCACGGCGTCGTCGTCACGTGCTACGCTGACGACACGCTCGTCACTGCGCGAGGGAGGACGTATCGCGACGCAGCCATCCTAGCGACGGCAGGGGCTGCGCAAGTGGTCCACAGGATCCGGCGTCTGGGCCTGGAGGTGGCCCTCAACAAATCCGAGGCCCTGTGCTTCCACGGGGCTCGGCGGGGTCCACCTGCGGGCTCACACATCGAGGTAGGAGGCGTTCGCATTGCCGTCGGGGCGACGATGAGATATCTCGGTCTCGTCCTCGACGGCAGGTGGAACTTCGGGCCGCACTTCCGGCAACTGGCCCCCAAACTGAGGACGGCCGCAGCCGCGCTATCGCGACTGCTGCCGAACTTGGGGGGGCCCGACTCATCGTGCCGGAGGTTGTACCTAGGAGCCGTGCGGTCAATGGCCCTTTACGGGGCCCCAGTGTGGGCGGATCACCTGACGCCTCGCAACTTTGCGGTCATTTACGGGCCGCAGCGAGCGACGGCTGTCAGGGTGATAAGAGGATACCGCACGATCTCCTACGAGGCGGCCTGCCTCCTAGCCGGATCGGCGCCCTGGGATCTCGAGGCCAGAGCCCTCGCGTCGCTTTACAAGTGGCGCGGGGAGGCCCGAGAGCGGGGCGAAAGATCGTTTCTGCCGAGACTTATCGAGGCGAAGCGATCTGAGCTCCGCCAAGTCCTGGTGGCGGAGTGGTGTGCGAGACTTGCGCAACCCAGTGCGGGGCACGCCGTCATAGCGGCGGTAAGACCCTGCATGGGGAAGTGGATCGACCCGAAGAGGCATGGGACGCTCACCTTCCGTGCGACGCAGGTGCTGACCGGACACGGGTGTTTCGGCAGTTACCTGTGTCGTATCGGTCGGGAGCCGACACCGGCGTGCCATCACTGCGGTGGCGGGGCAGAGGACACGGCGCTGCACACCCCCAAGGAGTGTCCCGCATGGGACGAGCAGCGCCGTGCGCTCACCGCAGCGATCGGCGGGCGCGACCTCTCGCTGCCGGCCGTGGTCAGAACCATGGTCGACAGCGGGGAGTCGTGGAACGCGGTCGTCTCCTTCTGCGAGGAGGTAATCTCCGCGAAGGAGACGGCCGAACGGGAGAGGGAAGCACTGAGCACTCTCCCGTCCCGCCGACGGCGCGCTGGCCGGAGGAGGGGGGAAGCCGAGGTCGATCCGCTTCCTCCATAAGGAGAGGCCGACGGGCCGAGGACTGGGGGAGTCCGACGTCCGTCACTAGGGCCGGAGTAGGCGTGTAGTGGCTGTTCCTACACGCCTACCTGATGGAAGGAGAGGGGGAAGAGGGACCCGCCGAACTCGCGCGCGGCGGGTCAAGGCCTGCCGGGGACGCGGTGAATACCAACTAGGCCCCGTACCCCCGGCAATAGGCAAGAAGAGGAACGCTCCAGTGGGTTTAGCCGGTGAGAGCCCGGCACACCCTTCGTCGACCCTCAGACGGAGGACGGTCTGGTAGAGATTCCCACTGGGTCAACAAAAAAAAAAAAAAAAGGTTCGGGACATTAGGCCCGGCCGCGGTGGACTGGGCACTATCCGGCTTGTGTGCCCAGTCGCCGCAGCGTTGGCCGCCCAGGCTAAAGGCCAGGGGCGGCTATTTGTGGGCTTCAGCCGGGCCGTGATCCGGGTGCTTGAGGCAGCGCCGATGCGCTGCTTCAAGTGCTCCCACACCCGTGTCCGTCCACAGTAGATAGGGCGGACACGTGCTTCCGCTGCGGGCAACAGGGCCATAAGGCAGCCTCCTGCGAGGCCGCCAAGCCGCACTGCGCGGCGTGCGCCGACAGTGGTCACCCTGCGGACCACATAATGGGGGGGAGCTCATGCCGACCCCCCTCTAAGAAGGGCAAGCCGCAGGCGGCTATAAGCCGTCCTGCCGCTGCTGCCACCTCCCCCGCTGATATCCCATCAGCGGCGGTGGCCGAGGGTGATGCGATGGTCGAATAATGGGTACCGACCATCGCATCCTGCAGGCCAACACCAACCACTGCCGGGCTGCCCAGGACTTACTGGTGCAGTCAATGGCCGAGTGGTTGGTGGATGTGGCAGTGGTGGCCGAGCCGTACTTCACTCCCAGCAATTGGCTGGGAGACAGTGACGGCTCGGTGGCAATCGTGGCGCGGTCTTCCTCGGACTCCCCTCCCCTCTCGCTCTTAGAGAGGGGACCGGGATACGTGGCCGCCGCGTGGGGAGGGTTGGCCCTTGTAGGGGTCTACTTCTCCCCAAACCGCCCTCTCCAGGACTTCGAGGATTTCCTCGGGGTCCTGATGGCGGTCATCGGGAGGACGGCGCCACGTCAGGTCTCCGTTTTGGGAGACCTGAATGCCAAGTCGGTGGTCTGGGGAAACCCGGCCACCGACAACCGCGGACGGGCGGTCGAGTTGTGGGCGGCCACGTCTGGTCTCTCTCTCCTGAATAGGGGGAGCGTCCAGACGTGCGTGCGGCGGCAGGGTGGGTCAATAGTGGACCTCACCTTCGCCACGCCTGCACTGGCCGCCCGCATTCAGAACTGGAGGGTGGAACTGGGGGAGACGATCTCGGATCACCGCTACGTGCGATTCGAGATCTCCCCCCAGAGCCCACGGGGGCGCCGCAGCACCCCCTCATCGTCGGGCCGATCCCCGTTTCCAAGGTGGGCTCTGACCCACCTGGATCGGGAGGCGGCAAGGGAGGCCGCGTTCGTCCAGGACTGGCTTTGGCCAAGTCCCGGCGGGGACGTCCTGGACGTGGACGCGGCGGCGGCCCGATTGAGGGGGTCATTGACCGAGGTATGCAACGCCAGCATGCCTCGGTCGAGACGTCCGCCTCCCCGACGCGCCGTTTATTGGTGGTCGGAGGAGTTGGCGGAGCGGCGGGCCACCTGCGTGGCGGCACGGCGGGCCTACACGCGATCGCGTCGGCGGCGCCGACGAGATCAGGCCGACGAGGACCGCCTCTACGCCAGATACGTGGAGGCGAGGGCGGCCTTCAAATCGGCCATCGGCGCCGCTAAGGACGCGGCGAGGGCCGAGCTGTTGGAGGGTCTCGACAACGACCCATTCGGGAGGCCATATAAGGCGGCGCGTAACAAACTGCGCCGCATTGGTCCCCCGGTTGCCGGGACCCTCGAACCAGCGCTCCTGGATGGGGTGGTACGGTCTCTGTTTCCGCGCAGGTATCCGCACTTCGCCCCACCAGTGATGGGACCGCCAATAAGAGCGGCTTTACCGGAGGAGGAAGCTCCTCCTCCTCCGGTTTCAGAGGAAGAATTTGGCGCGGCGACTCTTCGTCTCCGCGCCAAAAAGACGGCCCCCGGCCCTGACGGCGTTCCCGCTCGGGTGGTGGCCATCGCGGCCACCGAAATGGAGGAAAGGTTTCGGGACCTCTTCAGCGCGTGCTTCGCGTCGGGGAGGTTCCCGAAACCTTGGCGGGAAGGCCAATTGTGCCTCCTCCACAAGGAGGGATGGCCGGCGGACTCGCCCTCGGCATACCGGCCCATTGTTTTGCTCGATGAGGTCGGTAAAATGTTCGAGGGGATCATCGCCGGCCGACTCAACCGTCATCTACGGAGTGTGGGACCGGACCTGTCGGACGCCCAGTTCGGATTTCGAACTGGCCGTTCGACAGTGGACGCCCTGGCCCGTTTAAAGGGCCAGGTGACAGAGGCGGTGGGAGTGGGGGATGGAGTGTTGGCTGTGTCATTCGACATTGCCAACGCCTTCAACTCCATCCCCCACTCCACCATCCTGGAGGCGCTCCGGTTCCACGGAGTGCCCCTTTACTTGCGGGGCCTCCTGGCCAGCTACCTGGAGGACCGTGCTGTCCTCCTCGTAGACGGGGCTGGCCAGCCCCGGAGATACGATGTGGAAACCGGCGTTCCACAGGGGTCCGTTCTAGGGCCTCTTCTGTGGAACGTCGGTTATGACTGGCTCCTGCGGGGAACCCCCCTTCGAGGCACGAGTGTCATCTGCTATGCAGATGACACTCTCCTCACTTCCCGCGGGAGCAGTTATAGGGAGGCGGCCAGTTTGGCCTCAGCGGGCGGGTCCTTAGTGGCAGGAAGGATCCGCCGCCTGGGCTTGAGGGTGGCGCTGCACAAAACGGAGGCCGTGTTCTTTCACGGTCCCCGGCAGCGCCCCCCACCTGACGCCCACATTTACGTGGAGGGGGTGAGGGTTGGGGTTGAGGCCCAGATGAAATATCTGGGCCTCATTCTAGACAGCAGGTGGCGCTTCGGCCCGCACTTTAGCGGGCTGTCGACGCGCCTGCTGAAAGCTGCGGACGCCCTCTCATGGCTCATGCCGAACATGGGAGGGCCAAGCATGCGGTACCGGCGTCTATACGCCGGCATACTTCGGAGTATGGCCCTTTATGGAGTCTTTATGGAGTCCGCCCAAATGGGGGCCCCATTTGGGCGGACTCCCTCCATAGGAGGGAGAATGCCACCGCTCTTCGGGCGCCCCAAAGGGCCATCGCCCAGCGGGCAGCGCGGGCCTACCGCACGGTAGGCTTCGCTTCGGCATGCGCTCTGGCGGGCACCCCGCCTTGGGAGCTCGAGGCGTGGGTGCTCGCCAGAGTGTACGAGTGGACGGCGGGGCGCAGGGCGCTGGGCGAGCGTCCGGCCCCAGAAGTGAGGGAGGCCGTCCGGCGGGAGGCGAGGGTCGCTCTTGTCCAGCATTGGACGCGGGACCTCGCCTCCGCCGTCTTCGGCCGCCGTACCCTTGACGCCATCGGGCCGGTCCTGGAGGACTGGCTCGACAGGCGTCACGGGTTTCTCTCCTTCCGTCTGGTGCAGGTACTCTCCGGTCACGGCTGCTTCGGCAGGTACCTGCACCGGATAGGACGAGAGGAGACACCGTCGTGCCATGGTTGTGGCGCGGCGGAGGACACGGCGGAACACACCCTCGCGGTGTGCCCGTCGTGGGCCGTGCCGCGCCGCGACCTTGCCACGGCGGTTGGAGGGGACCTCTCGCTGCCCGCCATCGTCAGAGAGATGGTGGGGAGCGAGGAGGCCTGGGTGGCGATGGCCTCCTTCTGCGAGGTCGTGATGTCGCAGAAGGAGGCAGCGGAGCGCGAGCGGGAGGAGGATCCCGCTCCGCTCCGCAGGCGGCGTAGGGGGAGGAGAAGGCGGGACTTCGCCCGCTTTCTCCCTCCCTGAGGTGAGCGGCGGGCGTGAGGCCGACGCCCGCCTTACATCGCTCATCACGTGGGTGGCTAAGCCACCACATGAGGGCCCGCCGTACTAGGCGGGTTTCGCCGGCGGGGGAGAGGTAGCTGAGGCTGCTCTAGTTTCCCCCTCCCCCGCCACTATGGCGATGCCGGAGTGCCGCTGTGGGTTTAGTGGGTATTCCCGGCTTCGGCTGGGCGAGTCCCACACACGCCCTTCGGGGTACGGTGCGTAAATGCATTCCCACAGCAAACAAAAAAAAAAAAAAAAAAGGTTAGGCTGGGGGTTCCGTGTGCAGTTTCTGGCCTGCCATCGGACGCGTCCCCAGGTGGCGGATAGGGGAACGGCCCCCAGATATGGGGGGTACCGGTTTACCGGCGCGGACCAAAACCAGATGCGGGGACCGCTTCGGCGGTCACACGTGCGGCGGGTCGGCCACCACTCCAGGTGAGCTGACACGACCCGAACTCCGGGTCGCCGTCGGACAACCCGGGCTCCTAATTGAGAGGAGCTGGGGGTCCCGCTTGCCTGCGTGCAAGCGAGTGGGGCCAAGAGGAAGGACACCTCGCTAAAAAACCCTTGGCTGCTGCGTCTTCTCGCACAAAAAGACGTACCCAGCCTGGCCCCTCCCTGTGGAGTGGAGGGACCACTGTGGGCCCGCTCTAGGCGGGAATCGCCGGCGGGGAATTGGTAGCTAGGCTGTGCCATTTTCCCATGACCCCGCCACTCAGGCGATGTCGTTGTGCCGCTGTGGGTTTAGTGGGTATTCCCGGCTTCGGCCATGGTCAAAAAAAAAAAAAAAAAAAAGGTTAGGTTAGTGCTAGTCGAAGAGCCTCCAATGCGGCGCGCACCTCAACGCCGGTCTCCAACTGCCCAATTAGAGTTCTGGTGGACTCTTAACCGGCGGCTAATACTTCACACGGGGAAGGGCCAGATTTCAATCACCGATCATCTTTGATGGTCGTTGATGGGAACCTGGCTATTAGGGGTTCGCATGCATCCCCTTCCACTCTGTTAAGCAGAGTCGAAGTGGATGCATGCTGGGGTATACCGTAATCCCTTCGGGGACCGGGGGCTGTCGGGGCGTTTGTCCGGGCCACGAGGGGACACCTCTATAAAACGGCCGAACCACGGGCGGCATATCCCGTCCCTAGGTTATTGCAGACCTGACGGACTAGTAATCCGTCGAACATTGCAATCTAATCCTAAGTTTTGGGGGCTCGGCGAGAGGATGAATGGCTGGAGGAAGTCCAGTCGTTAGAGCTCCCCACTGTAGATACCTGCCGCCCTCTACAGTATGTAGGCTTACCTTGAGTACGACGCTCTGCTCATGTGTTGACATATATAACGCTAAGACTCGTGGGACTTGATATGGAGAATTTAAAAAAATCTAAAACAACAGCAACAACAAAAAAGACGGCAACTACCAACGCCTTAAGGCAAGCCATGAACGACTTGATAAGCGATACAAGTCGGAATGAGGAAGATAGGAGCGAGACGCCCACCGGACGATCGTCGGGGATCAGGGTGGCGTCAAGCGAGAGGGAGAGTGATGCAGTGTCTGTCCGGAGCGATTCCTCGCGGAAGCGCTGGGCAAACAGTGCATCGGAAGGTGAGGGAGCTGGGTCCGGAAGTCCGGATAGACCGGCTCCCAAGATCCTGAAGAAGGGTGCTGGCAGGGGCGGGTCCCAACACTCGGTGGGGCTCACCCAGGCCAGGCAGTTTCTGCGGGACGGACCGTCGGACTCGGAGTCCACTTTAACTGACTCCGAGACGGAATCCCGCAATATGGGACAAGACGGAGGGAGTGGCCTTTCGATGGCTGCACCCAGCGACCTTAGGTCGAAGGCTGAGGAGGGGGCGGCAGCCATTGAGGGGGTCCTCAAAAAATCAAAAAATTTAAAGGGGACTAGCATCCGGGAGATCAGGGATGCAACGAGCAAAATGCTCGAAGCGGTCAAATCTCTGGCCTCCCGGACGGAGGACGATGAAGTTAAAAGACTGAGGGCCGACAACAAGCGCCTGCAAGGGCAGCTTTCGGCCCTGCAGAAAGAGGTGGCTGCTCTGCGTAGGGCTTTCTCGGAAGGAGAAAGCCCTCGCTCTAAAAAGAAGCGGCCCCAGCAGCTGGTCCCGGAGCCGATACCGCAGCCCCCTTCCGAGGGCATAACGCCGGACGTCTTTGCCCGGGGCATGGAGACCCTCCAGCGCACGCTGATGGACCACCTGGGTGGGTTCATCAAGGCGCAGCTGGAGGGCCTTGAGAAGGACGGCCGCCTGCTGCCGGCGCGGTCCCACCGCCCCTCCCTGGCGGCTGACAGGAGGGCGAGCCAGCCCCCAGAGAAGGAGAGACGAGGGCAGGAGCCGGCGACACTTATGCCGCCGGCCAACCTGCCTAAAAAGGCCAGGCCGCAAAAGGCCAAGGCACAGAGCGGGCCCGCAAGGACAGGGGAAGGTCCTGCCCCCGGGCCGGCACGCGCAGTGGAGCAGGTTGCTGGCGGTTCGAGGGAGGAACAACCCCTCCTTGTGGAAAAGGAGTCGTGGGCAACGGTGGTCAAAAAGACCAAAAAGAAGGCCACTAATGCCCCGGCTCCTGCTCCGGGCCAGAAGCCCAAATCAGGGGCGAAGGCGGCTGGGCCGAAGAAGCCAAAAAGGCCTAAAGCACCGAAAAGGCCCGCGGTGCTCATGTCCCTCAAGCCAGAGGCGCTGGGGGAAGGGGCCACCTACGTGGACGCCATCAGGAAGGCGAGGGCGGCCATCAATTTGACCGAACTCGGGGTGGGGTCGGGTAGACTCAGGAGGTCGATGACGGGAGCCGTCCTAGTGGAGCTCCCGAAAGAAACCTCCCCCTCCCAGGCCGACACCTTGGCCAAGAAACTGGTCGAGGTGATCGGGGAGGTGGCCGAGGTAACCCGGCCCACCAAGATGGCGGAGGTCCGCGTAGGGGGGCTAGACGAGTCCCTAACGCCCGAGGAGGTGAGGGCCGTCTTGGCAGAGGTGGCCAAGTGCCCTCCCGAACAATTTCGGGTGGGCACCATAGCGCCGGGAGCGTGGGGCACAGGCTCAGTTAGGGTGTCGTGCCCCATAGAGGCCGCAAAAGTGCTGGCGGAGAGGGGCAGGGTGACCGTTGGCTGGAGCGCCGCCTCCGTTCACCTGCTGGATCAGCGCCCCATGCGCTGCCGCAGGTGCATGGAGAGGGGGCATACTGCGGCGCTCTGCCCGTCCACTAAGGACAGAAGCCGCCAGTGCTTCCGGGGCGGGCAGGAGGGCCACTTGGCCGCGGGCTGCAGGGCCCCTGTAAAGTGCGCGCTGTGCGCGGACAGGGGTCTACCCAGCGGCCACAAAATGGCCGGTTCCTCCTGCAACGCGCCACCGGTTCGGGGCCGCCCTGTAGCGGGACCACCCGCGGCCAGCTCTGCGGCCACAATAATAGAAAGCTCTGCGGCCACCGCAACAGAGGGGACACCGATGGACACTGCTAATGCCCAGTAGGTCCATCGGTGTCATCCTGCAGGTCAACGTCAACCACTCCGCCGCGTCACAGGACCTGTTGTGTCAGGACATGGCGGGGTGGGGGGCGGATCTGGCGGTGGTGGCAGGGCCACATTCAATCCCGGCGTCTACCGGTTGGCTGGGGTCATCGGATGGCCTGGCTGCGATCGCAAGACCCGCCGCGAGCACCGGCCCCCCTCTCGTTCTTAGGGAGAGGGGGCCGGGGTTCGTGGCGGCGCAATGGGGGGGATTAGTGGTCATTTCCCCGTACTTCTCCCCCAATCGCAGCCGGGCCGAGTTTGAGCGCCTCTTGGCCGCCGTCGAAGTGGCGGTCCAGAGGGCGGCTCCACGCCCTGTGTTGGTGGCGGGAGACTTTAATGCCAAGCATGGTGCTTGGGGGTCTCCCGTCACCAACGTTTTCGGTGAGGACCTGGTGGAATGGGCCCACTGCTTGGGTCTCCAGGTCCTCAACCGGGGCAATACCCCTACGTGCGTGAGGTGGCAGGGTGAATCGATAGTGGATGTCACCCTGGCCACCTCGACCCTGGCCAACCGGATCCGGAACTGGCGGGTAGAGACGGCGGTGGAGATCTCGGATCACAGGTACGTCCGGTTAGAGATCTCCACGGCGGGTCCCGCAGCCCCGCTCCACCTGGGCCCAGCGGCAGGCGCCTCCTCGTTCCCGAGGTGGGCGCTTGCGCACCTCCGAAGGGACATCGCCGAGGAGGCGGCGGTGTTCCGAACGTGGGCCGAACCACCGGCCCACCTCACTGGAGACGCGGACGGCATGGCGGACCTCCTTGCTGAGGACCTGGAAGTGGTCTGCAGCGCCGCCATGCCGAGGGCCCCGGGCTACCGCCGGAAGAAGCAGACATACTGGTGGACGCAGGAACTCGCTCACCTGCGTGCCGCCAGTATGGCTGCACGGCGCGCCTACCTGAGGTGCAGGAGGCGCGCCGTAAGGGGGCCCGGCGAAGAGGACGGTCTTCGCCGGGCGTACAGAGAGGCCCATCGAGCCCTGCGTACCGCCATATGCAGGGCTAAGGTCGCTGCCGCTGAGGAGTTTCTGGCACTCCTCGACAGCGACCCCTGGGGGAGGCCGTACAGGGTGGTGAGGGGGAAGCTGCAGGGAGCGGCACCCTCCACCTCCTGTATGGAGCCAGCCTTATTGGGAAGGGTCCTGGAAACTCTGTTTCCGAACCCGGGGCCCTTCCCGCCCCCCAGGATGCCCGCCTCCAGCTCATCCACTCTGGAGGTGTGGACTGATGGGCCTCCCGTAACCGACGGTGAGTTGGACTCCGTCAGGGAGAGGCTCCGAGCCAAAAACAAGGCTCCGGGCCCGGACGGCGTCCCTGCGAAGGTGTTGGCACTAGCCATGGAGCACCTGGGGGATCGGCTCCGAGCGGTCATGAACACATGCATCGCGACGGGCCGCTTCCCCAGGAGATGGAGGGTGGGCAGGCTGTGCCTCCTTCGTAGGGACGGACGTCCCCCCGACTCACCGTCGGGCTATAGGCCGGTCGTGCTCCTGGATGAGAGCGGCAAATGCTTCGAGAGGATTCTCGCCGCTCGCATCCAGGAGCACCTGGAAAGCAGGGGACCGCAGCTGGCGGACTGCCAGTACGGCTTTCGGACCGGCCGGTCCACGATGGACGCGGTGGCTCGCCTCAAGAGGTGGACCGAGGCGGCCACAGCAAGGGGTGAGGGTGTCGTCGCGGTGTCGTTAGACATCGCGAACGCGTTCAACACCCTCCCCCACGAATGCATAGAGGCGGCACTGAAGTTCCACGAAGTGCCCCTCTACCTCTGCGCCCTCGTGTCGGACTACCTCTGCGAGAGGAAAATCCTGTACGAGGACGCAGAGGGTCGCGTCCAGTCGTGGACCATGAAGGTAGGTGTACCCCAGGGATCAGTGCTTGGTCCCCTGCTCTGGAACCTGGGGTACAATTGGGTTCTGCGTGGCGCGCTCTTGCCGCGGATGGATGTCGTGTGCTTCGCGGACGACACTCTGGTCGCGGTGAGGGCGCGTGAGTGGGAGGAGGCGGTCCACCTCGCGTCGGTCGGCACCTCTCTGGTCGTCCGACGCATCCGCCTCCTGGGGCTGGAAGTGGCCGTCGCGAAGACGGGGGCCATGGCCTTCCACGCCCCGCGACGCAGGACCCCACCGGGGCTCCGTATCCGGGTGGAGGGGGTCCAGGTTCCCGTCGAGGTGCACATCAAGTACCTCGGCCTGATCCTGGATCCCCGTTGGGATTTCGAGGAACACTTTAGGCTCCTCGCCCCGCGGCTGTGTTCTGTCGCAGCCGCCCTCGGACGGCTCCTCCCCAATTTGGGGGGGCCGAATTCGGCGTGCCGTCGGCTGTACCATGGGGTGGTGCGGTCGATGGCACTCTACGGAGCCCCGGTGTGGGCGGAGTGCCTATCCCGGCGCACAGTGGCCCTGCTGCGGAAGCCGCAGAGGGTCATCGCGACACGGACCGTGCGGGCGTACCGCACGGTCAGCCACGGGGCTGCCTGCGTGCTCGCGGGCACGCCGCCGTGGGAGGTCGATGCACGGGTTCTGTCCCAGGTGCATCGACACCGTGTCGCGGCCCGGGAACGGGGGGAACGACCCGCCTTCGAGGAGGTAAGGCGGGTCAGAATAGCGGCTCAGGGGGAGGCCCTGAGTCGGTGGAGGGAGGCACTCCGCACACCAGCTGCCGGCCACCGGACGATTGGAGCGATTCGTCCGGTGTTGGAGGGATGGGTTGGGCGCCGGCATGGCGGCCTCACCTACCGCTTGGTGCAGGTACTGACCGGACATGGGTGCTTCGGTCACTACCTGCACCGTGTCGCCCGTCGGGAGGAGTCGCCGCGGTGTCACTGCGACTCTCTCGACGACACGGCCGAGCACACCTTGGTGGAGTGCCCGGCCTGGCGAAACGAGCGCCGCGACCTCGTTGCGGCGCTCGGAGGCGGACGCCTCTCCCTGGCAACCATGGTGCGAGCCATGGTTGAAAGTGAGAGTGCATGGGAGGCTGCCGCCTCCTTCTGCGAGACCGTCCTCTTGCAGAAGGAGGCAGCGGAGAGGGAGCGGGAAGAGGATGCTCTTGCCGCTCCCCTCCGGCGTAGACGGGCGGGGCGAAGAAGGCGGGGGACGTACCCCCGTCTCCTTTAGCCCCCGAGTGTGACCAGCGTGTGTGGGTAGCTCCCCACGCGCATTGCACCGGTCACCACGTCTGGGGATTATCCGTTCCCGGGTAATCCTCCCTAGGCGCGGAAACCGGCCTAAATTAGGCCGGTAAGCCCTGAGAGTGGCCCGGAGTTAGATCTCCGGGCCGAGCCCGGGTCACTCTCAACGCAGGGCTGAAAGGGAACCGAGTGTCTTTAGTGGGTATTCCCGGCTCCGGCCGGGCGAGTCCCACACACGCCGTTCGCCTAGCTAGCGACGGTACGGTGCGTAAATGCATTTTCACTCGTACAAAAAAAAAAAAAAAAAAAAAAAAAAAAAAAAAAAAAAAAAAAAAAAAAAAAAAAAAAAAAAAAAAAAAAGGTTAGGTTAGGTTTCCTCCTCCGGTCTCAGAGGAGGAATTTGGCGCGGCGACTCTTCGTCTCCGCGCCAAAAAGACTGCTCCCGGCCCGGACGGCATTCCCGCTCGGGTGGTGGCCATCGCGGCCACCGAAATGGAGGGAAGGTTTCGGGACCTCTTCAGCGCGTGCTTCGCGTCGGGGAGGTTCCCGAAACCTTGGCGGGAAGGCCAATTGTGCCTCCTTCGGAAGGAGGGACGGCCGGCGGACTCCCCCTCGGCATACCGGCCCATCGTCTTGCTTGACGAGGCCGGTAAGATGTTCGAGGGGATTATCGCGGGCCGTCTCAAGCGGCATCTGCGGAGCGTGGGACCGGACCTGTCGGACGCCCAGTTCGGATTTCGAGCTGGTCGTTCCACAGTGGACGCCCTGGCCCGTCTAAAGGGCCAGGTGACAGAGGCGGTGGGAGTGGGGGATGGAGTGTTGGCTGTGTCATTCGACATTGCCAACGCCTTCAATTCCATCCCCCACTCCACCATCCTGGAAGCGCTTCGGTTCCACGGAGTGCCCCTGTACTTGCGGGGCCTCCTGGCCAGCTACTTGGAGGACCGTGTTGTCCTCCTCGTAGACGGGGCTGGCCAGCTCCGGCGATACGCTGTCGGGGCCGGCGTTCCGCAGGGGTCCGTTCTTGGGCCTCTTCTGTGGAGCGTCGGTTACGACTGGCTCCTGCGGGGAACCCTCCTTCGAGGCACGAGTGTCATCTGCTACGCGGATGACACTCTCCTCACTTCCCGCGGGAGCTCCTTCCGGGAGGCAGCCAGTTTGGCATCGGCGGGCGGATCCTTAGTGGCCGGGAGGATCCGCCGCCTGGGCTTGAGGGTGGCGCTGCACAAAACGGAGGCCGTGTTCTTCCACGGCCCCCGGCAGCGCCCCCCACCTGACGCCCACATTTACGTGGAGGGGGTGAGGGTTGGGGTTGAGGCCCAGATGAAATATCTGGGCCTCATTCTAGACAGCAGGTGGCGCTTCGGCCCGCATTTTAGCGGGCTGTCGACGCGCCTGCTGAAAGCTGCGGACGCCCTCTCATGGCTCATGCCGAACATGGGAGGGCCGAGCATGCGGTGCCGGCGTCTGTACGCCGGCATATTGCGGAGTATGGCCCTTTATGGGGCCCCCATTTGGGCGGATTCCCTCAACAGGAGGGGGAATATCACCGCCCTTCGGGCGCCCCAAAGGGCCATAGCCCAGCGGGCAGCGCGGGCCTACCGCACGGTAGGCTTCGCTTCGGCATGCGCTCTGGCGGGCACCCCGCCTTGGGAGCTCGAGGCGTGGGTGCTCGCCAGAGTGTACGGGTGGACGGCGGGGCGCAGGGCGCTGGGCGAGCGTCCGGCCCCCGAATTGAGGGAGGCCGTCCGGCGGGAGGCGAGGGTCGCTCTTGTCCGGGAGTGGACGCAGGACCTCGCCTCCGCCGTCTTCGGCCGCCGTACCCTCGACGCCATCGGGCCGGTCCTGGAGGACTGGCTCGACAGGCGTCACGGGTTCCTCTCCTTCCGTCTGGTGCAGGTACTCTCCGGTCACGGCTGCTTCGGCAGGTACCTGCACCGGATAGGACGAGAGGAGACACCGTCGTGCCATGGCTGTGGCGCGGCGGAGGACACGGCGGAACACACCCTCGCGGTGTGCCCGTCGTGGGCCGTGCCGCGCCGCGGTCTTGTCACGGCGGTTGGTGGGAACCTCTCGCTGCCCGCCATCGTCAGAGCGATGGTGGGAAGCGAGGAGGCTTGGGTGGCGAAGGCCTCCTTCTGCGAGGTTGTGATGTCGCAGAAGGAGGCAGCGGAGCGCGAGCGAGAGGAGGATCCCCTCGCTCCGGCGCTCCGCAGGCGGCGAAGGGGGAGGAGAAGGCGGGATTTCGCCCGCTTTCTCCCTCCCTGAGGTGAGCGGCGGGCGTGAGGCCGACGCCCGCCTTACATCGCTCACCACGTGGGAGCCACGGCACCTCCCTGGGAGGGGCAATTGAGGGCCCGCCTTTTTAGGCGGGTTTCGCCGGCGGGGGAGAGGTAGCTCAGGCTGCGCTAGTTTCCCACTCCCCCGCCACTATGGCGATGCCGGAGTGCCATTTAAAAAAAAAGGTTAGGTTAGGTTCGGGGTGCTAATACGTGGAGGCGAGGGCGGCCTTCAAATCGGCCATCGGCGCCGCTAAGGACGCGGCGAGGGCCGAGCTGTTGGAGGGTCTCGACAACGACCCATTCGGGAGGCCATATAAGGCGGCGCGTAACAAACTGCGCCGCATTGGTCCCCCGGTTGCCGAGACCCTCGAACCAGCGCTCCTGGATGGGGTGGTGCGGTCCCTGTTTCCGCGCAGGTATCCGCACTTCACTCCACCAGTGATGGACTCCCCCCGAGGGAGGGCTCAACCGGAGGAGGAAGCTCCTCCTCCTCCGGTCTCAGAGGAGGAATTTGGCGCAGCGACTCTTCGTCTCCGCGCCAAAAAGACGGCTGCCGGCCCGGACGGCATTCCCGCTCGGGTGGTGGCCATCGCGGCCACCGAAATGGAGGGAAGGTTTCGGGACCTCTTCAGCGCGTGCTTCGCGTCGGGGAGGTTCCCGAAACCTTGGCGGGAAGGCCAATTGTGCCTCCTTTGGAAGGAGGGACGGCCGGCGGACTCCCCCTCGGCATACCGGCCCATCGTCTTGCTTGACGAGGCCGGAAAGATGTTCGAGGGGATTATCGCCGGCCGTCTCAAGCGGCATCTGCGGAGCATGGGACCGGACCTGTCGGACGCCCAGTTCGGATTTCGAGCTGGTCGTTCGACAGTGGACGCCCTGGCCCGTCTAAAGGGCCAGGTGACAGAGGCGGTGGGAGGGGGGGATGGAGTGTTGGCCGTGTCATTCGACATTGCCAACGCCTTCAATTCCATCCCCCACTCCACCATCCTGGAAGCGCTCCGGTACCACGGAGTGCCCCTGTATTTACGGGGCCTCCGGGCCAGCTACTTGGAGGACCGTGCTGTCCTCCTCGTAGACGGGGCTGGCCAGCTCCGGCGATACGCTGTTGGAGCCGGCGTTCCACAGGGGTCTGTTTTAGGGCCTCTTCTGTGGAACGTCGGTTATGACTGGCTCCTGCGGGGAACCCTCCTTCGAGGCACGAGTGTCATCTGCTATGCAGATGACACTCGGCGCCCACTGCGGCACTCACCCGGCGGGCGGATCCTTGGTGGCGGGAAGGATCCGCCACCTGGGCTTGAGGGTGGCGCTGCACAAAACGGAGGCCGTGTTCTTTCATGGCCCCCGGCAGCGCCCCCCACCTGACGCCCACATTTTTGTGGAGGGCGTCAGGATCAGGGTCGAGGCCCAGATGAAGTATCTGGGCCTCACGTTGGACAGCAGGTGGCGCTTCGGCCCGCATTTCAGCGGGCTGTCGACGCGCCTGCTGAAGGCTGCGGGAGCCCTCTCGTGGTTGATGCCAAACCTGGGGGGGCCCAGCATGCGGTGCCGGCGTCTATACGCCGGCATACTGCGGAGTATGGCCCTTTATGGGGCCCCTATTTGGGCGGACTCCATCAATAGGAGGGAGAACCTCACCGCCCTTCGGACGCCCCAAAGGGCCATCGCCCAGCGGGCATCGCGGGCCTGCCGCACGGTGGGCTTCGCAGCGGCGTGCGCTCTGGCGGGCACCCCGCCTTGGAAGCTCGAGGCGTGGGTGCTCGCCAGAGTGTACGAGTGGACGGCGGGGCGCGGGGCGCTGGGCGAGCGTCCGGCCCCAGAAGTGAGGGAAGCCGTCCGCCGGGAGGCGAGGGACGCCATCGTCCAGCATTGGACGCGGGACCTCGCCTCCGCGGTGTTCGGCCGCCGTACCCTCGACGCCATCGGGCCGGTCCTGAAGGACTGGCTCGACAGGCGTCACGGGTTCCTCTCCTTCCGTCTGGTGCAGGTACTCTCCGGTCACGGCTGCTTCGGCAGGTACCTGCACCGGATAGGACGAGAGGAGACACCGTCGTGCCACGGTTGTGGCGCGGCGGAGGACACGGCGGAACACACCCTCGCGGTGTGCCCGTCGTGGGCCGTGCCGCGCCGCAGTCTTGTCACGGCGGTTGGTGGCGACCTCTCGCTGCCCGCCATCGTCAGAGCGATGGTGGGGAGCGAGGAGGCTTGGGTGGCGATGGCCTCCTTCTGCGAGGTCGTGATGTCGCAGAAGGAGGCAGCGGAGCGCGAGCGGGAGGAGGATCCCCTCGCTCCGGCGCTCCGCAGGCGTCGTAGGGGGAGGAGACGGCGGGATTACGCCCGCTTTCTCCCCCCCTGAGGTGAGCGGCGGGCGTGAGGCCGACGCCCGCCTTACATCGCTCACCATGCGGGAGCCGCCACGGCCCCTCCCTAGGAGGGGCAATTGAGGGCCCGCCTTACTAGGCGGGTTTCGCCGGCGGGGGAGAGGTAGCTGAGGCTGCGCTAGTTTCCCACTCCCCCGCCACTATGGCGATGCCGGAGTGCCGCTGTGGGTTTAGTGTATTCCCGGCTTCGGCTGGGCGAGTCCCACACACGCCCTTCGGGGTAAGGTGCGTAAATGCATTCCCACCAAAAAAAAAAAAAAAGGTTAGGTT
This sequence comes from Sesamia nonagrioides, assembly GCA_017933935.1. Classification (NCBI taxonomy): domain Eukaryota; kingdom Metazoa; phylum Arthropoda; class Insecta; order Lepidoptera; family Noctuidae; genus Sesamia; species Sesamia nonagrioides. The sequence continues at coordinate 42,605 of JADWQK010002371.1, forward strand.
AGGTTGGGGTAAACCGGAGCTCGACTATTCGAGTTTCCGGGGAAGGACGGCGGCAAAAACGCGGACCTCTACGCGAACAAGCTGCGGGAGGTCCTCGCCGATGTGGCGAAGGTGGCCAGGCCGACCAAGACGGCGGCTATGGAGGTGACCGGTCTCGACGACTCGGTCACCAAGGAGGAGGTGGTCGCGGCGATCGCAGTGGCCGGAGGCTGCGAACCCGCAGCGGTGCAGGCTCGGGACATTAGGCCCGGCCGCGGTGGACTGGGCACTGTCCGGCTGGTGTGCCCAGTCGCCGCAGCGTTGGCCGCCCAGGCTAAAGGCCAGGGGCGGCTATTTGTTGGCTTCAGCCGGGCCGTGATCCGGGTACTTGAGGCAGCGCCAATGCGCTGCTTCAAGTGCTTCGGTATCGGCCACACCCGAGCAATGTGTCCGTCCACTGTGGATAGGGCGGACACATGCTTCCGCTGCGGGAAGGAGGGGCATATGGCGGCCACGTGCGAGGCTGCCAAGCCGCACTGCGCGGCGTGCGCCTCCAGTGGTCGCCCCGCCGACCACGTTATGGGAGGGACGTCATGCCGACCCCCGTCCAAGAAGGGCAAGCCGCAGGCGGCTATAAGCCGTCCTGCCGCTGCTGCCACACCCGCTGATATCCCATCAGCGGCGGTGGCCGAGGGTGATGCGATGGTCGAGTAATGGGTACCGACCATCGCATCTTGCAGGCAAACACCAACCACTGCCGGGCTGCCCAGGACTTACTGGTGCAGTCAATGGCCGAGTGGTTGGTGGATGTGGCAGTGGTGGCCGAGCCGTACTATACTCCCAGCAATTGGCTGGGAGATAGTGACGGCTCGGTGGCAATCGTGGCGCGGTCTTCCTCGAACTCCCCTCCCCTCTCGCTCTTAGAGAGGGGACCGGGATACGTGGCCGCCGCGTGGGGAGGGTTGGCCCTTGTGGGGGTCTACTTCTCCCCAAACCGCCCTCTCCAGGACTTCGAGGATTTCCTCGGGGTCCTGACGGCGGTCATCGGGAGGACGGCGCCACGTCAGGTCTCCGTTTTGGGAGACCTGAATGCCAAGTCGGTGGTCTGGGGAAACCCGGCCACCGACAACCGCGGACGGGCGGTCGAGTTGTGGGCGGCCACGTCTGGTCTCTCTCTCCTGAATAGGGGGAGCGTCCAGACGTGCGTGCGGCGGCAGGGTGGGTCCATAGTGGACCTCACCTTCGCCACGCCCGCACTGGCCGCCCGCATCCAGAACTGGAGGGTGGAACTGGGGGAGACGATCTCGGATCACCGCTACGTGCGATTCGAGATCTCCCCCCAGAATCCACGGGGGCGCCGCAGCACCCCCTCATCGTCGGGCCGATCCCCGTTTCCAAGGTGGGCTCTGACCCACCTGGATCGGGAGGCGGCAAGGGAGGCCGCGTTCGTCCAGGACTGGCTTTGGCCAGGTCCCGGCGTGGACGTCCTGGACGTGGACGCGGCGGCGGCCCGATTGAGGGGGTCATTGACCGAGGTATGCAACGCCAGCATGCCTCGGTCGAGACGTCCGCCTCCCCGACGCGCCGTTTATTGGTGGTCGGAGGAGTTGGCGGAGCTGCGGGCCACCTGCGTGGCGGCACGGCGGGCCTACACGCGATCGCGTCGGCGGCGCCGACGAGATCAGGCCGACGAGGACCGCCTCTACGCCAGATACGTAGAGGCGAGGGCGGCCTTCAAACTGGCCATCGGCGCCGCTAAGGACGCGGCGAGGGCCGAGCTGTTGGAGGGTCTCGACAACGACCCATTCGGGAGGCCATATAAGGCGGCGCGTAACAAACTGCGCCGCATTGGTCCCCCGGTTGCCGAGACCCTCGAACCAGCGCTCCTGGATGGGGTGGTGCGGTCCCTGTTTCCGCGCAGGGATCCGCACTTCACCCCACCAGTGATGGACCCCCCACGAGGGAGGGATCAACCGGAGGAGGAAGCTCCTCCTCCTCCGGTCTCAGAGGAGGAATTTGGCGCGGCGACTCTTCGTCTCCGCGCCAAAAAGACGGCTCCCGGCCCGGACGGCATTCCCGCGCGGGTGGTGGCCATCGCGGCCACCGAAATGGAGGGAAGGTTTCGGGACCTCTTCAGCGCGTGCTTCGCGTCGGGGAGGTTCCCGAAACCTTGGCGGGAAGGCCAATTGTGCCTCCTTCGGAAGGAGGGACGGCCGGCGGACTCCCCCTCGGCATACCGGCCCATCGTCTTGCTTGACGAGGCCGGAAAGATGTTCGAGGGGATTATCGCCGGCCGTCTCAAGCGGCATCTGCGGAGCGTGGGACCGGACCTGTCGGACGCCCAGTTCGGATTTCGAGCTGGTCGTTCGACAGTGGACGCCCTGGCCCGTCTAAAGGGCCAGGTGACAGAGGCGGTGGGAGTGGGGGATGGAGTGTTGGCCGTGTCATTCGACATTGCCAACGCCTTCAATTCCATCCCCCACTCCACCATCCTGGAAGCGCTCCGGTTCCACGGAGTGCCCCTGTACTTGCGGGGCCTCCTGGCCAGCTACTTGGAGGACCGTGCTGTCCTCCTCGTAGACGGGGCTGGCCAGCTCCGGCGATACGATGTCGGAGCCGGCGTTCCACAGGGGTCCGTTCTAGGGCCTCTTCTGTGGAACGTCGGTTACGACTGGCTCCTGCGGGGAACCCTCCTTCGAGGTACGAGTGTCATCTGCTACGCGGATGACACTCTCCTCACTTCCCGCGGGAGCACCTTCCGGGAGGCAGCCAGTTTGGCATCGGCGGGCGGATCCTTAGTGGCCGGAAGGATCCGCCGCCTGGGCTTGAGGGTGGCGCTGCACAAAACGGAGGCCGTGTTCTTCCACGGCCCCCGGCAGCGCCCCCCACATGACGCCCACATTTTTGTGGAGGGCGTCAGGGTCGGGGTCGAGGCCCAGATGAAGTATCTGGGCCTCACGTTGGACAGCAGGTGGCGCTTCGGCCCGCACTTTCGCGGGCTGTCGACGCGCCTGCTGAAAGCTGCGGACGCCCTCTCATGGCTCATGCCGAACATGGGAGGGCCAAGCATGCGGTGCCGGCGTCTATACGCCGGCATACTGCGGAGTATGGCCCTTTATGGGGCCCCCATTTGGGCGGACTCCCTCCATAGGAGGGAGAATGCCACCGCTCTTCGGGCGCCCCAAAGGGCCATCGCCCAGCGGGCAGCGCGGGCCTACCGCACGGTAGGCTTCGCTTCGGCATGCGCTCTGGCGGGCACCCCGCCTTGGGAGCTCGAGGCGTGGGTGCTCGCCAGAGTGTACGAGTGGACGGCGGGGCGCAGGGCGCTGGGCGAGCGTCCGGCCCCAGAATTGAGGGAGGCCGTCCGGCGGGAGGCGAGGGTTGCTCTTGTCCAGCAGTGGACGCAGGACCTCGCCTGGCCGCCGTACCCTCGACGCCATCGGGCCGGTCCTGGAGGACTGGCTCGACAGGCGTCACGGTTTCCTCTCCTTCCGTCTGGTGCAGGTACTCTCCGGTCACGGCTGCTTCGGCAGGTACCTGCACCGGATAGGACGAGAGGAGACACCGTCGTGCCACGGTTGTGGCGCGGCGGAGGACACGGCGGAACACACCCTCGCGGTGTGCCCGTCGTGGGCCGTGCCGCGCCGCGGTCTTGTCACGGCGGTTGGTGGCGACCTCTCGCTGCCCGCCATCGTCAGAGCGATGGTGGGGAGCGAGGAGGCTTGGGTGGCGATGGCCTCCTTCTGCGAGGTCGTGATGTCGCAGAAGGAGGCAGCGGAGCGCGAGCGGGAGGAGGATCCCCTTGCTCCGGCGCTCCGCAGGCGTCGTAGGGGAGGAGAAGGCGGGACTTCGCCCGCTTTCTCCCTCCCTGAGGTGAGCGGCGGGCGTGAGGCCGACGCCCGCCTTACATCGCTCACCACGTGGGAGCCACGGCCCCTCCCTGGGAGGGGCAATTGAGGGCCCGCCTTTTTAGGCGGGTTTCGCCGGCGGGGGAGAGGTAGCTCAGGCTGCGCTAGTTTCCCACTCCCCCGCCACTATGGCGATGTCGGAGTGCCGCTGTGGGTTTAGTGGGTATTCCCAGCTACGGCTGGGCGAGTCCCACACACGCCCTTCGGGGTAAGGTGCGTAAATGCATTCCCACAGCGTAAACAAAAAAAAAAAAAGTTAGGTTGGGGTGCTAGTCGAAGAGCCTCCACGTTGCGCACCCTGGGCAACGCCGGCCCCAACTGCCCACCGAGTTCTGGTGGACTCTTGGGTCCGGCGGCTAATACTTCACACGGGGAAGGGCCAGGTTTCAATCACCGATCATCTTTGATGGTCTTTGATGGGAACCTGGCTATTAGGGTTTCGCATGCATCCCCTTCCACTCTGTTAAGCAGAGTCGAAGTGGATGCATGCTGGGGTATACCGTAATCCCTTCGGGGACCGGGGGCTGTCGGGGCGTTTGTCCGGGCCACGAGGGGACACCTCTATAAACGGCCGAACCACGGGCGGCATATCCCGTCTCTAGGTTATTGCAGACCTGACGGACTAGTAATCCGTCGAACATTGCAATCTAATCCTAAGTTTTGGGGGCTCGGCGAGAGGATGAATGGCTGGAGGAAGTCCAGTCGTTAGAGCTCCCCACTGTAGATACCTGCCGCCCTCTACAGTATGTAGGCTTACCTTGAGTACGACGCTCTGCTCATGTGTTGATGAATAATACGCTAAGAATCGTGGGAACTAAATGGAGAACTTAAAAAAACAAAAACAAACAAAACGGACTGACAAAAACAAAAATAACGACTTAAGGCGAGCAATATCGGACCTGATATGCAATACGGACGGCGACGAATCGGAGAGGAAGGAGACTGATGCCACCTGTGCGACCAGACAGTCGTCGGTGATCACGGTGGCATCAAGCGAGGGGGCACGTGACGCAATGTCTGCCCAAAGTGGTTCCGTGGGGGGAAGCAGAAAGGCCACACGGAAGCACTGGTCAAGCAGCGCGTCAGAAGGTGAGGGAGCTGGATCCGGAAGCCCGGAGAGACCAGCTTCCAAGATCCTCAAGACGGGAGCTGGCAGGGGTGGATCCCAACACTCGGTGGGGCTCTCCCAGGCCAGGCAGTTTCTGCGGGACGGACCGTCGGACTCGGAGTCCACTTTAACTGACTCCGAGACGGAATCCCGCCAAAAGACCGGACGTACGAAGGGGACTGGCCTCTCGATGGCTGCACCTCAAGAACTTCGGGCGAAGGCTGAGGAGGGGGCGGCGGCCATTGAGGGGGTACTAAAAAAGTCCCGAAACCTCAAGGGGACGTGCATCCGGGAGATTAAGGATGCTTCGAGCAAAATGCTCGAAGCCGTCAGATCCTTGGCCTCCCGGAAAGAGGACGAAGAGGTGAGGCGGCTGAGGGCCGATAACAAGCGCCTGCAGGGGCAGCTTGCGGCCCTACGGAAGGAGGTGGCTGAGCTGCGCAGGGCTTTCTCCGAAAGGGGAAGCCCTCGCGGCAAGAAGAAGCGGTCACGGGACCCGGCCCCGGAGCCGGTCCCGCAGCCCCATTCTGAGGGCTTTACGTGGGGCGATTTCTCGCGAGGAATAGAGGTCCTTCAGCGCGAGCTCATGAACCACTTTGGGGGGATCATGACCGCGCGGCTGGAGGGCCTGGAGAAGGACGGCCGACTCCTGCCGCCTAAATCTCATCGACCCTCCCTGGCGGCCGAGAAGCGGCGGAGTCAGCCCCCGGCGGAAGAGAGGCGGGAGGCAGAGCCGGCGACACTCATGCCGCCGGCTAACCTGCCCAAGAAGGCAAGGCCGGCCCTGGGGAAGAAGCCCAAGGGACCGAGCGGCGCGGAGGGGCAGAGGCCCCTGCCCCTGAGCCTGCCCCTGAGCCAAAACGAGCCCAGGAACAGGTCGCCGGAGGCTCCAGGGAGGTGCAGCCCCTGGTCCTGGAGAGGGAGTCGTGGGCCACGGTGGTCCGCAAGAAGCAGAAGAAGGCCGCCGTCGCCCGTGCTCCCACTCCGGGCCCGAAGCCTAAGGGGCCCAAACCGGCGGCCCCTAAGGGGCCCAAACCGGCGGCCCCTAAGAAGGTCCCCAAGGTTCCGAAGAGGCCCGCCGTGCTGATGGCCCTCAAGCCAGAGGCCGTAAGGGAGGGCGCCACGTGGACGTCCTCAGGAAGGCGAGGGCGGCCATCAGCCTCACGGAGATTGGAGTGGTGCCGGGTAAAGTCAGGAGGTCGATGACGGGAGCCGTCCTTATGGAGCTCCCGAAAGAGACCTCCCCCTCCCAGGCCGACACCTTGGCCAAGAAATTGACTGAGGTGCTCGGGGAGGTGGCCGAGATTACCCGGCCCACAAAAATGGCGGAGATCCGTGTGGCGGGCCTCGTGGAGTCATTGACGCCTGAAGAGGTGAAGGGCGTCCTGGCCGAGGCGGCCAAGTGCCCTCCCGACCAGATTCGGGTGGGCACCATAGCCCTGGGGGCGAGGGGCACGGGCTCGGTCCGAGTTTCCTGCCCCGTAGAGGCCGCAAAGGGGCTGGCAGAGCGGGGCAAAGTGGTGGTGGGTTGGAGCGTCGCTTCAATCCACCTACTGGAGCGGCGCCCCATGCGCTGCCGCAGGTGCCTAGAGGGGGGTCACACCGCGGCGCTCTGCCCCTCCAAAAAGGATAGAAGCGGCCTGTGCTTCAGGTGCGGGCAGCCGGGCCACATGGCCATGGGCTGCAAGGCCCCTATAAAGTGCGCGCTGTGCGCAGATAGGGGCCTACCCAGTGGCCATAGAATGGCGGGTAGGGCCTGCAACCCGCCTCCAGTTCGGGGCCGCTCCGCAGTGGGGCTGACAGCGGCCGGCTCTGCTACCACCGCTACCGAAGGGACACCGATGGACACTGCTAATGCCCAGTAGGTCCATCGGTGTCATATTACAAGTCAACGCCAACCACTCCGCCAGGTCGCAGGACCTGTTGTGCCAAGACATGGCGGAGTGGGGGGCGGATCTGGCGGTGGTGGCAGAGCCACATTCCATCCCGGCGTCTACCGGTTGGCTGGGGTCATCGGATGGCCTGGCTGCGATCGCAAGACCCGCCGCGAGCACTGGCCCCCCTCTCGTTCTTAGGGAGAGGGGGCCGGGGTTCGTGGCGGCGCAATGGGGGGGATTAGTGGTCATTTCCACGTACTTCTCCCCCAATCGCAGCCGGGCCGAGTTTGAGCGCCTCTTGGCCGCCGTCGAAGTGGCGGTCCAGAGAGCGGCTCCACGCCCCGTGTTGGTGGCGGGAGACTTTAATGCCAAGCATGGTGCTTGGGGGTCTCCCGTCACCAACGTTTTCGGTGAGGACCTGGCGGAATGGGCCCACTGCTTGGGTCTCCAGGTCCTCAACCGGGGCAATACCCCAACGTGCGTGAGGTGGCAGGGTGAATCAATAGTGGATGTCACCCTGGCCACCTCGACCCTGGCCAACCGGATTCGGAACTGGCGGGTAGAGACGGCGGTGGAGATCTCGGATCATAGGTACGTCCGGTTCGAGATCTCCACGGCGGGTCCTGCGGCCCCGCTTCACCTGGGCCCAGCGGCAGGCGCCTCTTCGTTCCCGAGGTGGGCGCTTGCGCACCTCCGAAGGGACATCGCCGAGGAGGCGGCGGTGTTCCGAGCGTGGGCCGAACCACCGGCCCACCTCACTGGAGACGCGGACGGCATGGCGGACCTCCTTGCTGAGGACCTGGAAGTGGTCTGCAGCGCCGCCATGCCGAGGGCCCCGGGCTACCGCCGGAAGAAGCAGACATACTGGTGGACGCAGGAACTCGCTCACCTGCGTGCCGCCAGTATGGCTGCACGGCGCGCCTACCTGAGGTGCAGGAGGCGCGCCGTAAGGGGGCCCGGTGAAGAGGACGGTCTTCGCCGGGCGTACAGAGAGGCCCATCGAGCCCTGCGTACCGCCATATGCAGGGCTAAGGTCGCTGCCGCTGAGGAGTTTCTGGCACTCCTCGACAGCGACCCCTGGGGGAGGCCGTACAGGGTGGTTAGGGGGAAGCTGCAGGGAGCGGCACCCTCCACCTCCTGTATGGAGCCAGCCTTATTGGGAAGGGTCCTGGAAACTCTGTTTCCGAACCCGGGGCCCTTCACGCCCCCCAGGATGCCCGCCTCCAGCTCATCCACTCTGGAGGTGTGGAGTGATGGGCCTCCCGTGACCGACGGTGAGTTGGACTCCGTCAGGGAGAGGCTCCGAGCCAAAAACAAGGCTCCGGGCCCGGACGGCGTCCCTGCGAAGGTGTTGGCACTAGCCATGGAGCACCTGGGGGATCAGCTCCGAGCGGTCATGAATACATGCATCGCGACGGGCCGCTTCCCCAGGAGATGGAGGGTGGGCAGGCTGTGCCTCCTTCGCAAGGACGGACGTCCCCCCGACTCACCGTCGGGCTATAGGCCGGTCGTGCTCCTGGATGAGAGCGGCAAATGCTTCGAGAGGATTCTCGCCGCTCGCATCCAGGAGCACCTGGAAAGCAGGGGACCGCAGCTGGCGGACCGCCAGTACGGCTTTCGGACCGGCCGGTCCACGATGGACGCGGTGGCTCGCCTCAAGAGGTGGACTGAGGCGGCCACAGCAAGGGGTGAGGGTGTCGTCGCGGTGTCGTTAGACATCGCGAACGCGTTCAACACCCTCCCTCACGAATGCATAGAGGCGGCACTAAAATTTCACGAAGTGCCCCTCTACCTCTGCGCCCTCGTGTCGGACTACCTCTGCGAGAGGAAAATCCTATACGAGGACGCAGAGGGTCGCGTCCAGTCGTGGACCATGAAGGTAGGTGTGCCCCAGGGATCAGTGCTTGGTCCCCTGCTCTGGAACCTGGGGTACAATTGGGTTCTGCGTGGCGCGCCCTTGCCGCGGATGGATGTCGTCTGCTTTGCGGATGACACTCTGGTCGCGGTGAGGGCGCGTGAGTGGGAGGAGGCGGTCCACCTCGCGTCGGTCGGCACCTCATTGGTCGTCCGACGCATCCGCCTCCTGGGGCTGGAAGTGGCTGTCGCGAAGACGAGGGCCATGGCCTTCCACGCCCCGCGACGCAGGACCCCACCGGGGCTCCGTATCCGGGTGGAGGGGGTCCAGGTTCCCGTCGAGGTGCATATAAAGTACCTCGGCCTGATCCTGGATCCCCGTTGGGATTTCGAGGAGCACTTTAGGCTCCTCGCCCCGCGGCTGTGTTCTGTCGCAGCCGCCCTCGGACGGCTCCTCCCCAATTTGGGGGGGCCGAATTCGGCGTGCCGTCGGCTGTACCACGGGGTGGTACGGTCGATGGCACTCTACGGAGCCCCGGTGTGGGCGGAGTGCCTATCCCGGCGCACAGTGGCCCTGCTGCGGAAGCCGCAGAGGGTCATCGCGACGCGGACCGTGCGGGCGTACCGCACGGTCAGCCACGGGGCTGCCTGCGTGCTCGCGGGCACGCCGCCGTGGGAGGTCGATGCACGGGTTCTATCCCAGGTGCATCGACACCGTGTCGCGGCCCGGGAACGGGGGGAACGACCCGCCTTCGAGGAGGTAAGGCGGGTCAGAATAGCGGCTCGGGGGGAGGCCCTGAGTCGGTGGAGGGAGGCACCCCGCACACCAGCTGCCGGCCACCGGACGATTGGAGCGATTCGTCCGGTGTTGGAGGGATGGGTTGGGCGCCGGCATGGCAGCCTCACCTACCGCTTGGTGCAGGTACTGACCGGACATGGGTGCTTCGGTCACTACCTGCACCGTGTGGCCCGTCGGGAGGAGTCGCCGCGGTGTCACCACTGCGACTCTCTCGACGACACGGCCGAGCACACCTTGTTGGAGTGCCCGGCCTGGCGAAACGAGCGCCGCGACCTCGTTGCGGCGCTCGGAGGCGGACGCCTCTCTCTGGCAACCATGGTGCGAGCCATGGTTGAAAGTGAGAGTGCATGGGAGGCTGCCGCCTCCTTCTGCGAGACCGTCCTCTTGCAGAAGGAGGCAGCGGAGAGGGAGCGGGAAGAGGATGCTCTTGCCGCTCCCCTCCGACGTAGACGGGCGGGGCGAAGAAGGCGGGGGACGTACCCCCGTCTCCTTTAGCCCCCGAGTGTGACCAGCGTGTGTGGGTAGCTCCCCACGCGCATTGCACCGGTCACCACGTCTGGGGATTATCCGTTCCCGGGTAATCCTCCTTAGGCGCGGAAACCGGCCTAAATTAGGCCGGTAAGCCCTGAGAGTGGCCCGGAGTTAGATCTCCGGGCCGAGCCCGGGTCACTCTCAACGCAGGGCTCGAGGGAACCGGGTGTCTTTAGTGGGTATTCCCGGCTCCGGCCGGGCGAGTCCCACACACGCCGTTCGCCTAGCTAGCGACGGTACGGTGCGTAAATGCATTTTCACTCGTACAAAAAAAAAAAAAAAAAAAAAAAAAAAAAAAAAAAAAAAAAAAAAAAAAAAAAAAAAAAAAAAAAAAAAAAAAAAAAAAAAGGTTAGGTTAGGTTCCGTGTGCAGTTTCTGGCCTGCCATCGGACGCGTCCCCAGGTGGCGGATAGGGGAACGGCCCCCAGATATGGGGG